>SJYV01043331.1:235639-247682 GCA_006410875.1 Neotragus pygmaeus | reverse complement strand
CTGCGCAGGCTCCCTCTTATACTGAATGACAAGCCCTTGTTTGAATGCAATTACTAGAGCTGGACACTCGTATCTCTTGATTCTTTGTAAGACTGCCCACTGTTTTCAATCTACAAAGCATCCATGCTGCATACAAACCAACAATGTTGTTCAACTCCTTCAGAAGGTTCCAGAACCACAAGATACAAGACTCATGAAAGCTGACTGCTGGGCCTTTCTTTAAAGACACCCCCTCCATCCTCACTGAGCCTGGGGCTCAGACACCACCCCAGATGCCCACTGTCATCTCCAGTCACCCACTGAGAAGGTTCCCGGTTCCTCCCGAGCATGGCAGGCCTGAAGGACAAGGTGTGCTGGATGGAGATGAGCCATTAGCAGAGGTGGGGGCTTCTGTCCCAGTGTCTGACCCCTCTATCCCCTCCCCACCCCCCACCTACCTGCCTCATGTGCCGAAGTGATTTGAACACGGAGAGCTTCCGTGGCTGCCAGGCTCCACAGTCTGAGAGCAAGGAAGACTCCACTGGACACTTGGTCAGCTCCCGCCCTTCGGTCCCCTCTGGCAGGGCAGGGCCTTTCTCCTCCTCTTCAGCCTCAGAGTTGTCCCAGCTTTCTGATTCTTCTTCCAACTCTGCAAGATGGACAACAGCTCAGTTTTGCAGCGTGCAGCCCTGGGTTCCTTCACTCCCTGGACGCCACATAACCACTTCAGCCTGAGGCACCTTGTGGTTAAACCGACCAGAAGACTACTGACTTCCGGTTCAGGCCAGCTGGCTATCCTACTTGCTGCCTCTGGAGCCCTGCGGGGCCGGGTGCGGTCAGTCTGTGTTCTGTCCACGGCCGGTGGAAGAAGTCAAGCCAAGGCTGAGCAGAGCATGCAGGCGCTACCCTGAGGGCTCCACACGTCCCACCCTGAAGTCAGTACTGTTCTCCTCGCCTTACAGAAAGGAGGCGCTTGTCATCTCAGTTCACCTCACAGCAGCCTCACGAATGCAGTATCCTCACTCCCTGTCATGCTTGAGGGGCAGTGCCTGGGCAAGAACATACACGCGTTCCAGAGCCGGATCTGAAGGCGCATCTGACTCCAGCCTGTGCTCTGAACCCCTAAGTTCACCTTTTTGACAAAAATACAACCCAAGACGTGACAGTGAGACCTGCACCTCTCTCAACACTCTCGACTCTGTGTAAACAGATCTCACCAACAGACAGCCCTTGCCCTTTTCACCAGTGAAGAAACGCGCAATCACTACAATCAATGTTCCACGGTCGACTGCTTGTGAGAGCACCATGGTGGACCGTGATCCAGCGCCTCACCCTTACAGGGAAACCTGTTCAGATCCAAGTCACCTGACTACAGAAACAACCTTGAAACAGCTCCAGCTTGTTAAGGTCAAGCATTTGCAAGCAGCACCTTGTCAACCACATCACGAGTCTTGTTCACCCTACATCGCTACATCACTGAAAATCCAATCATCTCCAAAAGAAACGTGGACTCTCAGACCCCTAGGTGGTTACCCAGATGTGGAGAGCTGACTGCAGACCTGAGGAAGGTGGCCCAGACAGCAGGCTTAGGAGTCACTGCCCTGATGACACCCTTGGGTCCTGTGAAGCACAGCACTCTGCTGTTACAGAACAGCGCAGGGAGCAGAGGCGAGCGGGTTAAGAGCCTCGCTCACCTGCCCCCCAACCCCAACCCTCCCCACCCGAGCAACAGCCTCAGGGGTCAAGGGAGGCTTTTCCAACCTGCCTGGACAGACTCTCAGGGGACCATAAAGGAAGATGAGACAGGAAACCCCAATAAAACCAAGAAGAGCAAAAGGGCCAGTTTCTGCTCCCAGGGTGCCCTCCATCAGCGCTCTGCCAGGACAGAGGGCTGGGCTGAGCACAGGGCAACCCTACAGCCAACCCCCAGGCTCCCAGCAGGAGCACTTCCCCGCTTACCCGCAAGTTGCTCCATCTGGACCAAGGTGTCCTCGGTGGGTGCGCCTTCCAGGAGCTTCTCAGTCAGCCGGCTGCCGCATGCTTTCAGGAGCCTGAGAACAGAGCATCAGCTATGAAGTGTTCTTCCTAAAAGGAAAACAAGACTCGAAACCAATGGACCCTGCTGATCTGACTACCAGATAACAGAACACTCGGGCATAAGGACGCAGCTGAGCACCGTCCAGTGGTTGCTATCAGCCAGGGGTCCAGGAAAGCCAGGAGCAGGGTTGCAGGAGGAGCTGCCCCTGACAGAGACCCAGCAGCACCTGCGCCCGTGGTGATACAGCCCCCACGCCAGGTCAAGCCTGAGGCAGCACAGGACAGCGAGCGTGGATGGGGCTGGAGGAAGCTACAGGAGGAGTCCACTTCGTGGCACATGATGATTTAATGGCTGAGGCATACAACTAAGATTTGCCTTAAAAAACATTCTAGAATAAAAAAGTGAGGGAATATATGGAAAAGCATTAAAACATTGATAACTGCTAAAGCAAGACAGCAAAGGTGTATAGTACTTATTACACGTTGAGCCTCTGATAATTTTTGTAATTAATGATTTTTTTAATATAAATTTACTTTATTTTAATTGGAGGTTAATTACTTTACAACATTGTATTGCTTTTGCCATACATCATAAAATAATTTTTAAAAGACAGAACACTTGGGTGGGGAGACATGTTTCTCCCTTAGTCTGCAGGATTTCCATGTGAGCATGTGGCTTAGGCGACGCTGCACAGGATGAGAACCTGGGGTTTCTAGAAGGAACGCACCCTGCAGGGGAGGGACAGAAACAGTCTGTGGCGGGTGGGCTGTAGTGGTTTCCAGGTTGTCCACAAGTCTGTCCAAACTCTTCCCTCCACACGGTGGAGCCTGAACCTCCCACCAGCCTCAGGTGGCCCCTCTAACGACAGCAGGTGAAGGCAGATCTGAGGCCACTGAGGCCTGGGCATAAGAGCGCCAAGCCCACCTCACTCCCCCAGGTCACTGGCACAACCATGGTGAAGGGCTGCCCACCCACGGCTGGACCAACCTGCTAGCCCCGAGAGGGAGCCAGTTCTCAGAGAACAGAATCTCCTCCTGAGACCAGAGCAGCCCAGGTCAGCCCCCTCCAAATCCTGACCCCTAAGAGCCGAGCAGTGTAAGCATTCACTGCTGTCCCAGGAGAGGAGAGACCACCGGCCTTGGCCTGGGACCAGCACCTGAAAAGTAGCACCTTCTCAGCGACCTCTGCATGCTCAGGGCCAAGGACGACTGGGCCAAGCTCAGGCTCATGAGCCCCACACAGGTGCGCCCAGCGACGGTCCCCCTAACCTGGGCACAGTCCAGCCAACACTCTAGCAGCCACGAGAAGACCAAGTCTGGTTACCAGGCGAAGGAGGTGTGCAGGCAGGCCCACAGGCTGTCATCGTTGGTCAAGGACGTCAGTGAGCGGGCGGCGTTGCCGTTCCTCTGGTGCAGGAATGGGGTGAACGCTGTATTCATCCTCTGGGCACGCTGCGGGCACCCGAACTGCTCCGCTTCAAACACCTGAGCCACAGAGGGAGAGGACGGCCCTTCAGGACAATCCCAGCTGGCAGCCCAGGGCCCTCTGCTCTCTGGACCCAGAGGAAAGACGGGGGCGCCATTCCCACCCAGCAGGACACTCGGTTCCCATGCGGTCAGAAGCCACCTGAAAAGAGCATCAGTTAAGAATTTCTCCTGCAGCCTCCCTGCTCAAGGTGGCCATGGGGCTGCTTTCTCAGTGCTCTTGGCTCCCCCTCCAGGCACGGGGGCTTCCACTGCTCAGACCCTGTCCAGGGGGAACACATAACCACCCCCCACAAGGAGAGGAGCCAGGCCTCCAGGCCCAAGTGCCCCCCAAGCAGGTACCTGTGAGCAGCAGGCCCCCACAGCTGCCGCCCCACCCACCAGGCTGACACAGTGAGCAGAGCCCTCTCGCCTGAACTGGACACAGAGCAGCAACAAGCCGCTGGGATTTAGGGACTGTCTGTGACTGGAGCACCACCAGCCTGTCCCCCCCAGGGGGCCCTGGACGTCCACGTGGAATGTGAGTCTGCCACACTGTTAGGGACAGGCTTCTGAAACGATGGTGAGAGGAAGCAAAGATCAGCAGGGATCATGCCAGAGCGTCTGACTGCAGTTAAGCCAGAGCCGAACAAGAACCAGGGCAGTGAGACTCGAGAGAGACAGGCTGGCCTTCAGCTTGTGGCCACAGCTCCGACTCTGCAGTGGTCAGGACCCCAAGGCAGGCACGCTGCCCACCTCCTGTTGCCTCCACGTGGAGCCCTCCCANGTCTCTGTACACACCCCTGAGCTGAGGTACTGGTGCAGCCTGGGAACAAGACCTTTGCACACAGCACCCTTTAAGCAAGTGAAACTGGATGAAGCACAAAGGAAAAGAAAAAGATTAGAGTCTATTTTACTACCACATTCTATTTTTATTGCCTGGGAATTGTTAGTGGGCTTTGCCAGTGACAAATCTCTCTTTTGTCTTTTGTCCGGCTCCTCATTCTTGAGGGGTATTGAAGGGGCACAGGTCCATCTTCTGCTTTCTGTTGATTTCGGGCAATGTCATACCCCTGGGTAGAGGAGCAGAACTTCTCAGCTGCCTTTAGGTACATTTGAGGCTCACTAGACCTCAGCCCTGACTGTTGGTATCCCTGAGCCACCATCTTTCGTCTGACTTTCACGCTGGTGGCTCAGACTGTAAAGAATTCACCTGCAGTGCAAGAGACCCTGGTTGGATCCCTGGGTCAGGAAGATTCCCTGGAGGAGGGCATGGTAACCCACTCCAATATTCTTGCCTGGAGAAAACCACGAACAGAGGAGCCTGGCAGGCTATAGTTGGTGAGGTCGCAAAGGGCTGGACAGGATTGAGGTGACTTAGCACACATGGAACCTTTAAAAATTATGAATCACTGTGTTGTATGCCTGTAATATATAATACTGAATATCAACTACATGTTAATAGAAATTAATTACTTTCTTAATTAATTCAAAATACATGGCCCAAAAGAATATGATCACATTCAAATTTGATCACGAGAATATGATCACATTCAAATTGTTTTCCTAAAAATGCCATTATTTAGGTCTTTCGTGTTGTGTTGGACACTCAGTTGTGTCTGACTCTTTGCAACCCCATAGACTGTAGCCCACCAGACTCCTCTGTCCATGGGGATTCTTCAGTCAAGAATACTGGAATGGGTTGTCATGCCTTCTTCAGGGGATTTTCCCAACCAAGGAATCAAACCTGAGTCTCTTACATCTCCTGCATTGGCAGGTGAGTTCTTTACCACTAGCACCACTGGGAAGCCCATCTAGGTATTTTGCCGATAGGCTTCATGTGCCCTGATGTTGAGGCTTACCTCCAAGGCCTGAATATCCCTGATCACACTTCTGTTGTTTTCTGCAAGAGAAGCCTCGGGTCAGAGAAGTTTTCATGAGTAGTCAAGGGGTTTCATTGTCCCAGGTTGTTTCTCCAGAGTTTGGGGCTTGGGGGCCTCTTCACTCACGTGATGTAACCACAGAGTGACCCTAGCAACTTCAGAATGGAATGGGTGGTTAGGATCACCAAGTGGGGTCCATTCTCCTTAGGAGTGAATTGGACTTGCAGGCTGCCACTTCTCTAGATTNCCACCCAGCCTCCTGGCCACCTTGAGTGCCTTGCCCTGGAGCTCGTCGATGATCCCGCGGATCTTGCCCAGCAGGAAGGGCCAGGAGTTGATGAGGTAGATGCGGTCCATCATGATGGCAATGATGCTGTACCAGCGCTGGAAGCCCCGGGCCAGGCTGTCCTTGATGAAGAACGTGTGGCTGAACACGAAGCCATGCTGCTCGTCCCCAAAGAAGATGGGGCCTTCGCGGCCAGGGCAGACCTGGGACACAAGGACAGCGCTCCAGGACACTGCCCTCTGTACACAGGTGACTCCTGCTCAGACAGTTCTTCCTGCACTAACGAACCACCACCGATTACAGGGAGAGTGGGAAAGGAAGAGGAGAAAGGAAACATCTGCTTCCATCTCTCCTGTGATCAAACTCCCCAAAGAGAAGGTTCATTACTGTGGAACGCAAGGGCCAATGGATTCCTTAATTTCTTTCTACCTTGAGTCATATATAACTCCCATACAAATATGTGATCTACCCCAGGCTCAGATTTCCCAACATCACTCATCTGGAACCTATCAGAGGGAGGACAAGCCTCGAAGGTCTGAAAGTGGGTACAGTGACAGGAAGCACGAACGAGTAAACTACAAATTCTCTGTGACAGAGACATACAAGCTAAGACGGAATGCAACAGCAACAGTCATATGTCTTAGAAACACCCTGACTCACTTCCTGGTTAACTCAGAGAGCACGCGGTGGGCACTGAGGCTGTGACATGGCGGGGACATCTGATGGGAGTGACATGGCCTACACACACTCTACACATTAGCAGTACATCCGGGAAGAACAAAGACTGCAGGTCCAGCGCTTACGAGGGTGAGCTAGCAACCAGCCAGGGTGCCCCGCAGCTCACTCTGGAGGCCTGCCTGCCCGTGCGCTTCATGACAGGACTGCCAGCTGCCCGCCCGCCCATGACCAACACTGATGCTGCCCAGGCTGGAGTGTATGGGAACGACTCCTCAGAGGGCCCAGGTCATGGGTGCTCACCTCACAGCTCAGGCTCCGCACGCAGGCCTGACGGACGATGCTGAAGAGCTGGGGGTGGTTGGGGTGCTGATGACTGACATACTTGATCGAGGTCTCCTTGTCATGGCTGATGTAGCCAGGGTGCCCTGCGGCAAGTGACCGGCAGCCCTGCTCACGAGAGACACAAGAAAACAAGTTAGTCAGGAAGAAAGCAACACACATTCTTCCCCTTGTGTGAATCTCAAGCAAAAGAATCTATTTTTGTAAAAAACAACTGGCTCCTAGAGTTATACCTGGCTGAGGAGCTCCCTGTTTCCTGAACAGGAAAACCCGGATGGGGGCCTCACAGAGGTCATTGGGTCTAGTCTACCACACGCCCACACCAGGAGTCCTGGGGAGCTTGGTACCTACCACTTATCTAACTTGAGGCATGAACCCAAGACAGTCACCACAAGCACCCTCATCTTCGAGGCAGCAAAGCAGGCTCAGAGCTGAGCAGAGGTTCACACAGCCTGTGCTGGCCTCCACTCTGATCTGGGCACAACACTGGGCAGGGCCTCAGGAGGCAGCCACACTCTGAAAACACACACTCAGACCCTCTGCCATGGAAGTGGGCTGGACCAGGGGCCCTGGCTGCTGCCCCTCTGAAGCCACCGCCACACTGGTGCCAAGGCTGTGCGTCCCCAAGGCGACCCCTCCCTGTGCGATGCAGGACCCTCCCAAGGCCATCCTAGCTCAAGGCCCCTCCCCCAAGGTCCCATTGCCCAGGCCCCCCTCCTGCCTGCCTCCCTGTCACAGGTGTCACCTGCTCATGGCAGAGGTCCCTCCCCACCTTTGCTCCCTCCCTCTCGACCCCTCACAACCAACCAACTTCAAGCTCACTGACTGCTTCTCAACAAACCCAAANGGCAGAGGTCCCTCCCCACCTTTGCTCCCTCCCTCTCGACCCCTCACAACCACCCAACTTCAAGCTCACTGACTGCTTCTCAACAAACCCAAACTAACGTGGCTAGATTTCTGTCCACCCTGCATGGCAGGTCCAAAACCACTCAATTTCCAGTCCCAACCCAGGGTCTGCACGTGAAGAATCAGCCTGGTTTGGGGACCTGATCTTCATTGCCCAGAGCTCAGGAAGCAGGCAGGGTGCTTGAGAGGAAGATACCCGACCGAGGGGACAGGAGAGGAGGTCGGCAGCGTGTGAGCACTGTGCAGAGGGGAGGCTGGAAAGGCAGACTCTGTGATGGTGGCAAGCGCCTACTGGCCCAGAGGGGCTGGAAAGAGCAAGAGCTGGCATGAGGGGAAAGAGTCAGAGGGAAGAGAGGCAGCAAGTGCATCCCAAGGGCCCAGAGCTGTGAGGTCATATCCATGACCGGGAGGTCAAGCCCAAGCCCCTGCAGAGAAGAAACGCACCCCCCACTGGGGCCCCAAGAGACACTGGCCTCACACATGTCCGACTTCTTGGGCCCCGGGCTGCTGGACTCTGCGCTGGCACCTTCTGCTGGGCTGTGCGCACGGATACGACTGCTCATCTGAATGCCACCCTCTTCCTCGTCCGCTGGCTCGCCTCGGCCGGCGCTGTCTCCACTACCGGCCCCCTGCGGCAGTGGGGCGTGCAGGACCTCCGTGCAGAAGAGTGTGCGGGGGCCGTGCAGCTCGCAGAAGTGACAGAGCGCGACGATGGCGTTCATGGTGCCCTAGAGATGGCGCTGGGCTGTGGGAAGAGAGAAATGCCCGATAGCACCAGAACCCGCCCACTCCAGGGCCCGGCGACTGGAGGGCTGTCCCTACCCTGTGGGGGTGGGTCATCTGGCCGGCGGCACTGCTAAGCAGCCAGTCTAGACCAGCACGGCATTGCATGCAGGGACACAAAACAGTCACCATCCCTGGCATGTGGAGTGAGGACCAACAAGACACACGGAACTCGGGGTCACACTGAAACCCTTCAGTCAGGACCATGATGGCAGGGCTCGTGGGGACAAGCAGGGACAGTGCCCTGGGGCGTCTGTTCCGTGATCAGCGGTGGGGCAGCTCCAGTGCCAGGCAGTGTTTCAGGTGCCATGATGCTGCCTCACAGAGCTCACCTCCCAGGAGGGGAGGGAAGCAGGGCTACTGTTTCCTCTCATGTGGCTACAGCATCAGGGAGACAAGGACAGGGGTCAAGGGCAGAGAAGCCCTGGAGGCGGCGGGATGTTGTTTCAGACAAAAGGGCTCCTGATTGAGAGCTGAAGGAGCAGAGGGCACCACAAGGGCTGAGGACGGCACGTGAATGTTTGCAGAGCTGGGAGTGAGGGCAGAAGTCAAGCATGGGGCCATGATAAGACCCCAAACTATGTTTCAGAGATTAGAGAACCTGTGGGAATTCTGATGAAAAATACAATAAATCTGAATGTTACTTTAAAAGATCATTTTGGTTGCTGTCCCAGGTAGACACAGGGAAGCCAGCTGGCCTGGGCCAGGCTGGGCAGGGGAAGGAAGTGAGGACAGTCCATGCGTGACTGTACCCCCAAGGAGAAAAGCAGACGCTGCTCATGGGCAGGTTGCGGAGCATGAGGAAGGAAGCAGGGCCATGGGAGCTGGGAGCAGAGAGCAGTGCTGAGGTGAGCCCCCAGCTGAGATGACTACGACAGGCTGGCATGGGGCGGGGGGCGGCGCTGAGTGGGGCAGTCAGAGCTGGGGGTCCCTGGGCCGCTAGAGCTTAGATGTGAGAGGAAGGAAGAGCTGGTCAAGGGGACAGAGAATGACTGGCAGGGAGGCAAACTGCACTGTCACTCCACGGGCCATGGAGCAAAGCCCATGAGGGAATCAGGGTCCTGGAAGGCCAGGGGGCAGGTGGTGTGGGCACCAAGATGGCGGAGGTGGCAGGTGGGGTGCAGACACAGGTGTCCTCTGCTGGGGAAACCACAGAGGTGGGGGTATCCGCGGGGCTGCAGCAGTACTAGAGGCACAGAGGTGAGACGCTGACAGCCCGGCGGACCTGACACGCGCCACACAGCAGGGCCTGGGAGGCAGGCTAAAACGGGGACAGTCTGTGTTTGCCACAGCAGTAAAGTGTGGCCAAGCACTCAGCCGCCACTGCACTGGAGCATGACGGTCACAGCAGAAGTGGCAGAGTCAACCCAAAAGAGACGCCTGACGACCAGACAGGAGGAGGGGTGGCTGGAAGGCTCAGTGAGCCAGAGTATTGCGGGGGGGGGGGGGGGCCTCTGGGGGGAGGGGGGGGGGGGGGGGGNCCACTGCACTGGAGCATGACGGTCACAGCAGAAGTGGCAGAGTCAACCCAAAAGAGACGCCTGACGACCAGACAGGAGGAGGGGTGGCTGGAAGGCTCAGTGAGCCAGAGTATTGCGGGGGGGGGGGGGCGCTTCTAGAGGAAGGTGGGCAGTGGGAGAGAAGATAGTTTAAGACAAGAGGACACTTAGCTGGAAGACCTTGAGTTCCATGGAGATTCTGGAGAGCAGGATGAAGAGGCAGGGCTGGAGAGAAGGGTCCAGAATGCCAACCCCCCACCCGCCTACCCCAAGACCTCCACTGGCTCATTGTCCCTCCTAAGTGCTCACACCCATCCATCACTCTCTCCCCTCTCCCTGCTTTATTGTACTGGATCATATACTGTCTCATCTTCAGCAGTTCCTTGCAAATAACGGGCACCAAGTTAACACGTGTTAAAAAAATAAGTGGGGGTTTCCCTGGCAGACCAGTGGTTAAGACTCTGTTCTTCCAATGCAGGGGGCTCAGGTTCGATCCCTGGTTGGGGAACTAAGATCCCACATGCTGTGTGGTATGACAAAAAAAAAAGTGCACAATTAAATGGTTTAAAAAAGAAAAAATAAGTGAATTTAGGAGCTGCCTGGAGAAAGGACAGTTGTTGCCACAGAAAGTGGAACACTTGTGGATGGTGTCCACATGAACCTCTATACTTATCAGGACCACAGGGCCACCATCCCACCTAGGTGATAGCCAGCAGGGCAATTTGCACATGAGTTGGGCAGGGCAACACAGTCATACCTCAGCTTCAAGACTTGCCATTTTCTAGGCAAAGAAAAGTATCAGAGCCAATTCTAAGAGCAGCGGGCATGGGGGAAAAAAAATTAAGCTGCTTACAGCCAACCTCAAGACTTCCCTGGTGGCTCAGACGGTAAAGCGTCTGCCTAGAGTGCGGGAGACCTGGGTTTGATCCCTGGGTCGGAAAGAGTCCCTGGAGAAGGAAATGGCAACCCACTCCAGTATTCTTGCCTGGAAAATCCCATGGAGGGAGGAGCCTAGTGGGCTACAGTCCATGGGGTCACAAAGAGTTGGACACGACTGAGTGACTTCACTTTCACAGCCAACCTCAAATGACAACATGAAAGAGGACGTGGGGACCCCACAGTTCTCAGTGCTTCAGCAGGGGCTCGCCCTGTAAGCTGCGGCCCACAGAAAGCTGATGATGTGACCAGAGAGTCCACGGCAATGTCTGATCCCTTGTGACACAGGTATTTATATTTAAATATCCTTGTAAAGTTTAAGATATTTAAGTACATAAAGTCATCATCCTTCCTACTCTTGATTACACATCATGCTCATTTAACCCTTCAGACCACAGCCCCGGCTGTGGGCAGCAGTGATGCTGCTAAGCTTCTTCTGAGCACCCAGGATCAAACTGTCAGGCTACTCCTTTTCTGAGTGACACTCACTCCTGTCTGACAGGACTTCTGACTCCTCGGATCACAGCCGATATAAAACTTAGCTCTTCAGCCGCTCACCTACAGACTCAATCAAGAAAATCTCTCTCCAGCCCCGAGTAGCCAGGTGATGTCCAATGGGTCCAAATACCTCTCTCAGCATCAGCCTAAAGCTGAGCACCACCGGCCTGGGAGGGAACCACGGCCCGAGGGAACCACGGCCCCAGGCACCCTACCTCGAGCAGCGTGAGGCCGGGTCTCCGACTCCAATCTCTATCGATGCCCAGCAGTCATTCCTCCCCAATCAGCTTTCCAGAAGACAAGGAAGAAGCAGAAACCCTCCACCGCCGGAGACGCTCCCCTAACAGGACACCTCGTCCGGCAAGGTCCTGTCCACGCCCTCTCCCACCGCGACAGGAATGTGAGCACCCCTCCCCGGGGCACCCCGGCCGGGTCCCCCCGCCCCTGCAGTCCGGCCGGAGGACCGAGTAGGGTTAAGGACGGTCTGGGCACCAACACTCCAGACAAGCCCAGTTCACGGCGGCTCTCGCCCCACATCGGACGCGCTGCAGCTCCCCGACGGCGGCCTGGCCTCCGGTACCAGAGACGGGCGTGTGACCCTCGAGGGCACTTAACCACCAGTGACTTGGCGCCTGAGCACGTCCACCCCGAGGGTCCCCGTGCTGGGGACCCAATGCCGCCGGCCGCCGCGACCCACCCCTTCCGCGACGAGGCCGCGCCTGACCTCACCCGCCAAGCTGGGGGCCTCCTCAGCT
>SJYV01043331.1:150904-222194 GCA_006410875.1 Neotragus pygmaeus | reverse complement strand
AAAAAAAATTTTTTTAGGTTATTTTATTTTATTTTATTTTTTTACTTTATTTTACTTTACAATACTCTATTGGCTTTGCCATACATCAACATGAATCCACCACAGGTGTATACGAACTCCCAATTATTTCTGTGGTTGGATTTTTGCTTCTCTTCCCATCTTGTTTTGGCCTATAGAGGAAGAGACTAGAAGGAGGAATGGAGAATAAGCAGGTCAAGCCCACAGGACCCCCAAGTCCTGGGAGCTCTCACAGTGTTCCCAGGTGGGGCCAAGTCCCATGAAGCTGCCCCACCTTCGAGAGGCTTGGGAGAGATTTCTGCACACTTGGTTACATATGTAAATCCAAAAACCTCTACCCCAAGACCTTAGGAGTCAGATAAGTTTTATAACTTTTCAGATATTACAAACGTAATATAGGGTATATATTATATATCCCTACCAGTGGAGTGTAGAGCAGTACTCCATCATCCAACTCAAGTAATTTTTTATGGTAACATGTTTGAAGAGTCATACTTTCAAGATAATGATGTTAATGTAAATTTTCTCGTTAACTCAGATCAGGTCAGACTTTGCCAATAAATACATAATATAAAACTTTGATTTTCAAAGTAAGAGGATTTCCGAATAAGGGATAAGAGATGGTAAAGTTACAAAGATGTGGACAAAAGATCATTAAAACCTGGATACTGGTTTCTAGTGTTAGAGACCATCTCTGATAGGAGCTGGGGTCTATGATTGGTTGAATGTGTTGTCACATGCCTGCTTCTATGCTCTATNGGAGCCTGGTGGGCTGCCATTTATGGGGTCACACAGAGTTGGACATGACTGAAGTGACTTAGCAGCAGCAGCAAGTACAAACCTGTGTAAGACAGCATAGAAACGAAGCAGTTCGCCTGAGTTGGAGAGCAGTCTGGACAGGGGGGCAGTGGGGGGCGGTCACAGCCAGCCCAGGGTCACTGGGACCCAGCCTCATCCACGCACTTATGGATCAGATGCTCCGTGGCCACCTTCCTGCAGCACAGCAGTGGGTGGCATGGATGGTGGCAGAGCCTCAAAGCCTTTCTACTGGGGTGACTCCTTAGGCATGAGATTTCAGAGTTCCTTTGGCATGATATTTCAGAGTTTCCTTTTGTAAACAATGTAAATGTAGTGATCACACAACTTGACGCATTATAAACAGTGAATGTTACTCACAAGGGGGACGCTCTTTAGGGACCTAATTCCACTGTATCTGACCGTACTTTTCAGAGTCTCCACACCATCCTGGGACCAACTCAGGAGACCCGAGTCAGATGCATCCCAGAGTCCTGAAGAGGGAGGACCCTGAGCAGAATCCAAACGCAGCTGTGCGGGTGGACAGGAAATGCTTGTAGGGAAAGACCCGGCAAGTCTGCCCTTCATCTCACAAACAGAAGAGCGCCACACACACGAAGGTTCCCAAGACTAAAAGGGTATCTCTTTAATTCAGAATGCATCCTATGGCTCACATGCATGGCAATTTAATTCTGAAACATTGGATTCTGCCTGAGAGATTCTCCCAGATGTTTTTTCTCCTCTCAGCTTTTTTTTTTTTTTTTTAAGGCAACTGATATCAACTTTAAATTCAAATCTTCCAACAACTCCTAAAATCTACATCTGTTCAGAATTAACATATTCTTTAAAAGCTTTTCAGAGGGAAAAGGTGATACAGAAGATGAATCAATGTTCAAATAATTTAAAACAAAAAGGCAGGTTTAATGCAACAATAACATTAATCTGAGGATAAATAAACCCACAACAGGCTTTAAAGTTTGAAAATGTTTTCCTTTCTTCACAGAGAGAATGGTTTACTGAAAGCACACAGGACTGAAGACATCAAAACAAAACGCACTGTCTCTACGTCCAGGTGAGATGGGCCTGATCCTCCAGCTGCCTCCCAACACCTGTCCGGCCACAAGGATGGGCGATGGCTTCTCTAACTCAGGATGGGTGTCAGCTTCAGGAGTAACTGGATGGCTTGTTTCCTGAGTCATCTTCCTGTGACCCCATGCTCTGGGAGGGAGGCGGGAGTCAGTGCACTTGTCTGCCCGGGCAAGAGCTTCCCACCAGCAGCCCCAGAAGATATCACCCCCTGTACAGGGAGGCAGTTCCAGGACCCCCACCCCCACCACCTTCCAGCCTGGAGTGTGGAAATGCTCTCCACGAGCACATCTCCGTGAACTTCACTATTACAGGGACACCACCCAGCTCCCTCCAGCATATTTCTGTTAACGAGGGGGCCCCAATCACCTTCTGCACGAACTGGGGGTTCACTGTGATCTCCTGGTCCATGGCCTTCAGCCGCTCGTCCAGCTCTATACACTTCAGCATCTGTGTGGAGGCAGGTGGACAGGCTGAGCAGGTGGGTTCAGGGCAAGTTTATCCTTTTGAGCCTAGACTATTTGGGTGCTACAAGGCAACAGCCCTGAGCCAGATAGGTTCTGGAGTCAGAATTTGGGATCAGACAGTTAACACAGCACAAATAGTGCACATTGCCTGACACCCTATAATTAAACCAAACACATGACTGTCTCTGGCAGTGAAACCTAAAAATGTTCACATAAGTGTCATTTCAGGTGGCATCTGACACCAAATGAGTTACAAAAAATACTTCCAGCTTTCAGGGTTTTAAAAAATTTGGAACTGCCAAAATGAGACTCTGGTGACTCACTGCTTTTCATATTCTGAAGCTGTTTGGTTGAATCCATTTGCCTATCAGAGGTAAGAAGCCAGCTGACCCCCGCGAGCCCAGCTCACGCCCAGAGGCCCTGAGAGCAGCATGGGCCGTGGTGCAGAGGCAGCGGCTCCCTGGTCCTTGGCTGCTGCCCAAGGGGAACCACGGCCGGCCTTCCTCCCCGCCACCCGTTCACCCCTGACCTTCTGACCCAGGACTCCAGATTCAAGTTACTGAAGGCTCCACCATATAAGTGGCTACTGGGTACACATGAAACTGTATTCTGTCAGACAAGTGTACTGACTCCCGCCTCCCTCCTAGAATGCTGTACTCTCCCAAGCATTTCAGGAGTTAAGGGAGGCTCTGAAAAACCGGACAAGGATGCTAACCTACCTTTTATTTATAACCAGACAATTGGGAAGAGTCCATTTTGAAATTAACATTCTAGAAAATTACAGTTCTTAGAAACTAGTTGGGAACTACCCATATTTAAAACTAAAATTATCCTGGAACACAGAAGCAGTACTTCAAGTGTAACATCACAGACATCAGCCCAGAGCACTGGCGTTTGTACTACCTCCTGGTCAATGTTGTGAAGCATGGCAGGGTTGTTGTATTTTTCAGGGTTATCGTGGAAACTGACCATCCCATCCTTCTGATTAATACTTGCAAAAATCTCACCATCTTCTATCTATAAAAGAGAAATCAGGAAAATAGTTTAGCCCCAAACATTATGTGAATAAGTGGTGTTTCAACGCAGTCAGGGGAAATCACAGAGAGCAACAAGTATATCAATCTGTAAGTGTTTTAGGCTCTACCTGTTTCTTCAGCTCTCTTCCCTCTCTTAAATACCTAATATGTGCAGGGCACCATGAGAGACTAAGGAGTAAAATCCACATAAAGTGAGTTAACCTTTTCTTCGCCTGTGCCACGCGGCCTTCAGGGTCCTAGTTCCCCAACTAAGGACTGAAAGGCCACAGACTAGCCACTGGACCACCAGGGACATCTCCTACTCAACCATTTTGAAGGGGACAATTCAGTAGATTTAAATACACCTGTGATGCACAGGCACCACCTCTACCCAGCGTCAAAAGATCTCACTGCCACCCGGGGCCCCTGCCCTGTCTGCGTAGTCACTGCCCAGCCTCCTCAAGCCCCACCTCCACCTGTGTACTCTCCACACTGTGCACATGCACATGCCTGTTCTGGAGGTTTCGTGGAAGTGGAGTCAGACAGTGCGTGGTCCTATGTGTCTGGCTTCTCTGGCACAGATATTCTGAAGCACCCTTGCATCTTTAGACAACTTCTATGAGATATAATTGAAATTGTCCTTGAGTTTTACGAAAGTGAAGCCCTAACAAATTTCTGGTTCACTCCAGTAGCAATTATCCTCTGGTCCTTTAAGAAAATTTTCCTGCCAATGCTGACTCCAAGGCAGCTTCAAAGTGTACGTTTTTTATTTGCATCAACAACCAGGGATTAAGTTGACTGATCCTCATAGCCAAATCCTGTCCATGCAGCTAAAAAGGGAGCAGCTGATAGAAAATCCCAAAAGGGTGCTGTCATTCCTGACATACCATGTCCCAGCAGCAGTGACGCTCCATCTGGGATGGTGGAGCTGAGCTGCCTGGGCTGGTTGCTATCTCCAGCCCGGGGGACGTGGTCCTAGTTAATGAAGTGCCCACTGCCCAACACAACCGAACACAAGGCATGACTCCCTGACTCTGTGAGCACACGGAGGATCTCACAGAGGACAGGACACACATAGTGGAAATGCACAGCAGCGTGCTCTGTAGAAACCACCGCCATGCCTACCTGATGGACTCGTGCCGTGGAACGCTGCAACCCTGAACATGAGCCGGCCGCAACAGCACACAACACAGTGCGTGGGACCCCTGAGCACACATGCTGTACGTTCCCTTTCATGAGAGGCTCAAAAATGGGGCACTGCTAAAAGTGGGACGCTACAAGCCAGGATTAAAAAGAACCTTTCTAGGCAGACGCAGGGCTGGAACCTGGTTTGAGAAGGCTGCACACTGTATGATTCTAACCATATGACATTGTGAAAAAAGCAAAACTGGAAAAAATAAAAAGGTCAGTAGTGGGAGTGGTGGTAAGGAACAGGCAGAGCACAGGGCATCTGCAGGGCAGAGTGGATGCTCCATGCGATGCAGTCATGACAGATTCATGTACATGCACATTTATCCAAACCCACAGAGTGTCCAACACATGAACAAACCTGATGTAAACTAAGGACTCTGGATGAAGACCTGTCAGTGGAGGAGCATCAGCTATGACAATGGCCCAGTCTGGTGGGGACACTGATCAGGGGAGGCTGTGATTGTGTGTGGGGACTGGGAACTCTGTACTCTGCCCTCAATTTGGCAGTGATCCTCAAATCACTATAAAAAAAAATTAAAGCTTATTTAAAAACAAAAATCCCTGCCTTCATAAATTTTACAAGGTAGGACAGGATTTTTCAGGCTTGGCAGTATTGACGTTTTGAGCCAAAGAATTCTCTGTGGTGGGCGCACCCCCTGCGTCCAGGACCCAGCTCCGCTTGCTATGAGCAGCACTCCTTGGCTGTGATGACCAAGAACGTCCTCAGGACACAACCGTGCGGGACACACGTGCACACGTCCCAGGAAAACCCTAACTGTAGGAAGCGGACGGGTCACCCACAGTGGCGCCACTGGGTGCCTGCCTCCTCCTCTACGCCTCCCATGGAGAACACCAGTAACCTTTTCAAGGACAAAACTCCACTAAGTAACTTCTGAAAACAGAAACACACTTACCATGTGCAGGACATACTTTTCTGCTTCCTGAGNCCACAGTGGCGCCACTGGGTGCCTGCCTCCTCCTCTACGCCTCCCATGGAGAACACCAGTAACCTTTTCAAGGACAAAACTCCACTAAGTAACTTCTGAAAACAGAAACACACTTACCATGTGCAGGACATACTTTTCTGCTTCCTGAGGCCCGGACAGCTGCACGCGACTTGCCATATCTTGTAACGACAGTGTTAAAAATGTCTGAAATCCAGAAGTTAATCAATCACAGGTAGAAACAGACTGAAGAGAGAAATTCTACTAAATGTGTAGACCCCTACTGAGTCATTGATCACTTGTTTCTCAAGAGTGTACAAGCTAGCTTTCTGTTGCAAAGATGACTTGAACTGCATGAGCTAAGGTTTCAGCATCACTTTTCTAGAGCAACGACTTCTAGGAAACACCCTCCACATGCTTCCTGGGTCTAGAATGACGTGTGTGCCAAGCTGCTCGCTGCAGCTCTACCTGTGATGGCGAAGGTCGGAACTGCCCAGATGTGTCAGCAGAGGACTGGCTGAGTGCAGGGAAACCACACAAATGGACTCCTACACGGCTATAAAAAACCTTACAAAGTGAGGATGCTTTTCATGAGCTGAAATTGAAGACATGCACATCTTAAATGTAAAAAGGGACACAGAACAGGGTCTATATCTGGCTCACATCTCTGAACAAGGAAACTGCATGCGTGTGACAGCACACACGCGTGTGAATGCACGTGCTTATACACTCTCTGCAGGGATGCCCGGGAAGCAGTGACACAGGGCTGCCTCTGGGAAAGAAAAGGTCTGCTGCAGTATAGGACTGGGTGGAGATTTTTGTGTCTCTGCATTTTGTATTAAAAATATATTACCTTGTAAATAATATGAAATTAAAAAAAAAACATTCATCCTTCAAAATTCAAAGTGAGAATGTGTAAACACATTGAGGGTTAAAAGGAAACCAGTAGTGGGTGGGGAAGGGGAAGGAAACCAGTGTTTATCATAGTCTGCCTGGGACCTGATGAAAATGCCTTTCAGGAACAAATTAGAAGAGCCCCCCTTTTTAGAGCAGCTGGCAATATTTACAACTGCCAGCTGTAAATACAATGCATTTTCAAAGGAGGCCTTGTTAAGATTCTGATGCTGAAAATTCTTGATAAGCCAATGACCAAAAAAACTCTATATATACTTTAGTTCGGAGTAGCACCTCCTTCTCAAATAAAACTCCTATGAATTCTAAGAAGTATCTAGGCAGTTAAGCACCAGTGAGGACTAGAAAAGGGAACATTTCGAAATATACAGAACTGTCATTTTTCCTTTCAAAGTAAGAAACTTCCACTTGACTGTCCATCAGAAGAGAACTGGCTGAGAAAGTTATGATCATCTGTACAACAAAGCACAATGTACAGTCACTGTGAAACGGGCTTACATTGCCATGGAAACCAGAAAAAGGATGTAGAACAGCACATTAGTGTATGACCCTGGTTACAGTCAGTGGGAGTGTTCGCACACATGGAGCAGATGGATCCAGAGAAATGTCCCCAGAACATGATTTAGGAGCACGTCTGAGCCCCCGTGACAATTCTGTGTCCCTGGCTGCCCGGCAGACAGCCATCTCGTCCACTGCGTCCTCACAGGGCTGCGTCTCGGGGAAGAGCTGCCCCCTCCCCCATCATTGCAGCTGTTCTTTGCCGGTTTCCCATTACCTGCAGTGAACACCTCTATCTCCCTGGCTCACATAAGGCTTAATTTTTTTTTACACTTTCCTGGACAGTCTTAACACTTGATAACAAGCACATTTCCCAACATCAAAAGCCACTGGGTCTATTTTCATCTTAAAAAATAAAAACTACACAGTTGGCTTACCTTCCCCAGCGCAAGTGCACCAGCCAAGCGCCCACAGGTGGGTTAGCCTGCTGTGAGGTCCTGGGCCACACAGCTGCACCCTTAGCATCTGCCCGGGCCATCTCCCTCCCTTCAGCTACCTGTCTGCCTCCCAGGGCAGCCACGTCTCCTCCCCGCTTCTTCTTCACCTGCTCTTCTTCTCAAATACCCGGTACTAGCCCTGGAAAGGCACCCCTCAAAGTCCTCATTGGACCGGCTGGGACTCTGCGCCGCTGCCTCTGTGCAGGCAAGGACGGGGAAGTGGAGCCCGGCTCTGAAGGCCCACAGGGCCGCACCTTGGTGAGCCTCTGGATGTTCTTCTTATACAGCGAGGACAGGCACTGCTTCACCAGCCCCATGTTGCTGTCGCGGGTGAAGATCTCACTGTGCTTGGTCACCAGGCTGCGGAGCTCCGAGGGGTTGTTGGTGGAGTACACTTGCGCTAACTCGTGGTATGCATTGCTAAGAGGCTACAGGTGTGCAGGTGGGAAGAAACCAGATTCGACAGTTAGCAGAACAGAGCCCGTGTGAGACGTAAAAGGAAACGTGGCACTAACTATGGAGCAAAGAGGCCCAGCGTCCCTTAGTGTTACCCAGCAAACTGTAAGTTAGTCTAAGCAAATGTCTGGTTTTCAAGACCAAGGAGAGTTTACCATGGTGCTCCCTGTGTAGCACAGAGCAGGCCTGGAGCCTGCACCAGTGATGGCCACAGGCCTTTTCTCACAGGCAGCTNCAGCGTCCCTTAGTGTTACCCAGCAAACTGTAAGTTAGTCTAAGCAAATGTCTGGTTTTCAAGACCAAGGAGAGTTTACCATGGTGCTCCCTGTGTAGCACAGAGCAGGCCTGGAGCCTGCACCAGTGATGGCCACAGGCCTTTTCTCACAGGCAGCTCCTGACTTGTCCCAGATAAACCACCTTGGGAAGAAAGGAGGCAAACACCCACTCTTCTCAGCCCCCTCTTGCTCCACACGTGCCTCACCAGGTGCCATGGGACAACCGACTGCTTCTGGGGGAACAAGAGACCCCTGCACTGAGGGCCCCTCAGAGTGGAGCTGGGCCCACCACCCGGGTGATACGGCTCCTCATCTTCCCTGCAGACACGGGGCAGGGCTGTGGGAGCGGGCGAGCGGCACTGAGCAGCACGGGCAGACCTGGCTCGAGCAGCAGCCCTGCCCTGATGCCTGAGCCCTCGTCACCACTCCATTAACCCTGCAGACAAACCGCAGCGCTTGTGAAGGAGGTGAGTCATGAGGACCCCACTTAACGAAAGTGCTGCTCCTGCAACAGGTCACTCCAGGGCCATGGGGGCCACCTGCGGGAGTTCTCCAAACCCGCGTCACTCTGGAGCGGGCTCCGAGGGCCTCTCACCCACTCCCAAATGCCCATCTGTGACAGGCAGCCTGGAGCCCAAGAACCACAATGGGTAGCTGAAGGACACGGGCAACGCTCAACAAGACGGCACAGAAACCTTCACATCAGGAAGACTTTCAAACTGACCTCCTGAAACTCTGAGTTTTGTTCAAAGAGGGTCAGCACAAAATTGTTATCGAATGATAGTGACTTCAATTTAAAATAAAATAAGCATGAATTACGAGAAAATAAAAAAGGATGTCATTTCTCCACGTGGCTGAGTCCTTAGGAAACCCATAGCAGCTCAGTGAGCAAAGCTTGGGGTCTAAGAGGATCTCCCAGCACCTGGTCAGAGTTCAGGTCCAACAGAGCATTAAGCACTGCTCTATCAGAACCTTAAACCCCTACGCCATGACCACCCAGAGCAAGAGCGTGGACACAGATTCCCGGAACACCCCACCCCATCAGGGGGTCGGTGGGCACGGACAACGAGTCAGGGTCCTGCCAGACGCCCAGGGGACGTCGAGAATGTCTGCTAATTGAAGATGCCAGGAGAGTCAAGTCACATAGATTACAGAATTATGTATCACCACAGCTTTGTAGGAACAGAACATGTCAGCAGAGAAATCGCTGTTTTGAAAGCTCACCTTAATGAATCTACCCACAATCTGAGAGGTGTATTTCGGCAGCTGCTGTACTTTGCCCAGCAGGATCAGAGAGACTAGGATATACTTCTTATATGACTCCAGCATGATGTGACTGACGGCCATGGCAGGTGTGGTGATGGCCTGGGTGGAGAGGAACAGCAGAGTGAGGACAGAGCGTGAATTCGGAAGATAGTACTGACACCCAGTCACTGCCTTTAATGACAACTGGGCTCTGGCATGATCACCAACTTGTGCAACTGTTCCCCCTACCTAATTTCAGGACATTTTCACCCTCCTAAAAAGAAACCCTGCGGGGCAGGGGTCACTGCCCATACTCCCCTCCCCAGCCATCCACTCCTCCACTTCAATTCTTGTTGGACTTGCCTGCTCTGGACATTTCATATTAATGGCTTTTTTCCCCCCAACTTGGCTGTGCTGTGTAGCTCATGGACTCTCAGTTCCCTGACCAGGGATTAAACCCAGGCCCTTGGCAGTGAGAGCATGGGATCCTAACCACCGGACTGCCGGAAGTTCCCATCAATGGCTTCACAGGGTCTTATGTGAGCAGCTTCACCGTGACACTTCCAGGGCACACACTGAAGTAACCTGCGTCACAACCTATTCTGTTTCAGGCAAACGGTGCTCCACGTAAACAGAGACCGCCTTGGCGGGTGGGCATCCGGCCGCACGGCTCCCACTGCCGAGGACATTGGTGGATGTCTGCTGCTACTTCTCTCAGGTGCCACCCTGCGAGTGGCAGTGCTGGGTCACATGGAGGTTTCAGGTGCAACCTTTTGAGGAACCCCACACCCGTCAGCAGCCAGCACCCCATCCCAAGAGCCTGCTGAGTGACCTGGTGCCACACCATGGCTCTTAGCTGCATTTCCCTTTGGATCAGGGCTTCTGGCCATCTGCATATATTCTCTGAAGAAATGTCTATTCAAATCCGTCGCCTGTTTTAGAACTTCAGGGCTTTTACTGTTGAATTCTGATGCCTCTGCACATTCCGGATGTGAGTCTCTCTTCAGAAACATCACCTGCAAGTATTTCCTCCTATTCTGCGGCTGCCTTTCTACATTCTTTCACATGGATTCATGAAGGTTAAGAATCCAAATCTATCACCCAAATCAGCCCAGATGTTCCAAACAAAATCCAAGCCCCTGGGCCTTTAAGGCCGTTCTGAGTTATTATTCCACAGAAACACTCCTCTAAGAGCACAAGGACACAAGCACCGCTTTCACACGAAGCAGCAGAACCTGCTGAAGGGCCTGCCCGCTAGTCACCTTCGCTCGGGTGAGAGGTGGACACAGCTCTCACTTGTCACTTTATGTAATGCTAGGTGATCTGAAGTGTTTCTTTTTTGTTTTTTTTTTTAGGAAGTATATCTTTTGGAATGTTTCAGAAAAAGCAGTAAGAAAAGATGCCTGTCTGGTATCAGTCACGTCCCCTGCCCAGCAGCACCTCCAGTCGCCCTGTCCCAGGGCCCAGCAACACTGGTCAGTCTTGTTGACCAAGGCCACACCCACCCAGGTGTGTGCACATGCTTGCACAGCATCTCAGACACACTCTGAGCTCCTCCAAGGTTCAGAGCACTTTTGATTACCAGAATGTGCACTCCAAATCAAACTGACCTTGTGAACGTCTGACAAGTTCATCTTAAAACACTATTTATTCCCAGTCCTGTCTTTTTAGACCCTGAGCCAGCCTCCAGAAATGCACATCTCATCACAGACACAAAACGGTGGAGGGAGGCACGTTTTTCTCTGAACTCCTTTCCATAATCCGAATTATGAACCAGGAGAATGTCTTATTTATTAAAACAAGAAACACTTGGGAATTCCCTGACAGTTCAGGGTTAGGGTTCAATGCTTTCACTGCTATGGCCCAGGGTTGAGTCCTTGCTTGGGGAACTAAGATAGTGCAAGCCATGCAGCATGGACCCAGGGGAAAAAAAAAGGCAAAAAACTTAACCCAACTTCACACCTCATTTCAGAACAAGACGACGTGACAAAGATCACTGGGCTCCACAAACATCCAGACACACACAGAACTCAAGCCGCACCGGACAGAATTCGAGTCCCTCCCTGCCTTGGGCCCCTGTCACCAGTCAAGGCACGCCTCTCTGACCACACAGGTTCATACGCCCCGAGCTGGGGGAGTGACCACCTGCTCATAGAAGTAGAGTGCCCGCTCGAAGTTCTTCAGTCCAGTGTAGACCATCCCGCCATAGTAGTAGTAGCATAGGAAGTGCTTGGCGTCGTAGGCCCCGTTCTCCTTGCAGATGTCCACCATGTCCACATCCAGGTATGGCAGGGCTGGCTTAAAGCACTTTGCCAGCAAACACAGCTGTGGTGAGAGATACATGCAGCCATCACTCCACACGCATTTCGGCACACATCAGCAAAAGGAGAAAACCCAGAAAGTTCTAGAAAACACTTGGCTTTACGTCTGACTTGACTAGAATGATTTAAACATGACACGTCCATCTTTAGCATTTCTTTGGAAAAGGCTAACCGGCTGTGACATGAAGAGCTCACAAGCAAAGCAAAGCCCGGCCATCTATAGATGATGCACGAGTGTGGGCTCTGCTCTCCGCTGCCCTGGCGGCACGGGCACAGCTCCTCTCAGACCTCTCCTTGCCTGCTCTGACTCCCTTGGCTATGAGCAGATAATGTGCAGCCCAAGAAAGCAGGACTGGCAGAGCCCTCAGGCCTGGGTGACAGTGGAACCAGACACACAGGGGTGCAAACACTGCACACTTGAGACTCCTAAACTCTACCGTGTGCCGTCACACCTCCACCACAAAGTGTTTCAAGAGAAAAAGAGAAAAGAATGCACACCTCCACGTGGAGCGAGAAGATGTGGTTGAAATAATCCACATACCATGTTACTCATCAAGGGAACAATCTGGATACCCCACAGACTGGCTAAACCCACAGTATGGAGTTCTTTGTGGCTATAAAGCACTAACACAAAATTATCTCCAAGATACAGTATGTAGGAAAAAGACATTGTATAGATTGCTACTATTTGTGTTTAAACTAGAGAGACAAAAATACACAGGTATCTGCTGGTGTGTGCTAAACTGTCTCTGGAGAGCTGCAGGAGAAATGACCAACTCCAGCTTCCTCCTTTCCGGAAGGAGGAAGTAGGGGAGCAGGTAGAGGCCAGCTTCATTACACATATCCCTCCTTGGCCATCTGGATTTCGATTCACACAAAATAAACAAACAAGTAACATCTTCAGGTGTGAGAAGTCACCAGTTGGTTCTCCGGCCCCAGAGCTCCTCCTACTGGGAGTGCTATCAGGGTCACAAGCACCACCCCTGACCCCAATCTGCTCTCAAATCCCACTGACTGGCTGGGTGGCAGCCCACGGCTTGTGGTCAGCAGCCCCAACATTCCCTTCCTGCAACAGTGCAGCTTCTGACACTTAAAACATGGCGCCATCCCAACCACGTCCAATCTTGACCCGGGCGGCCCCCTGGTGCTCACCTGGCAGAGGTCGGCGTGCACAGAGGTCAGCTGGTTTGTGTTCATCTGCATCTTGTCAATGGCTTGCCTAAGGACGCCAATTCCTCGCAGAGGCTGTCAGAAAGGGGCCTGTCAGTTAGGGCCTCAGTGGGGCAGCACGCCTGGTCCTAAGCTGTCCCTTACAAGTAAAAGTAACCCTATAAGCAGGCTCCTCAAAATGAGAGCGACCCTACTGACGGGCTCCTCTAAATGATAGGAGGGGATCCCACAGCCTCTGGAGAAACTTCTGTCTCTCTTCAGTCAGAAAGTGTCATCTTAGGCTGGTTATTGTCATATTTACAGTAATTAGCACAACTTTTTAAAATCAGAAAGCTTTTTCTAATTAATAGAGATCAATAATCAAAAGCGACATTACATTCTCAACAGTTCATTATATTTACAGGTAAACAAACAACAATTTTCCAAATCATTAACCACAGAAGTGGCTCGTGTTTAGGAGACTTAACTGAGTACACGGATGCTGGCCCTTTCCTGCAGGACAGTCTGGGGGTCACCTGTAAATTCTCTTCAGCAACATCTCTTACCTGATGGTAAATTACTGTTGAAAGCGATACCACAAGCTACAAACAGACCATTTTCCTGCCCTGATCGTGAATAACAAGACCGAGAATCACGAGAGGTGCGATCAGCTTCCAGGGAGAAGATGTGACTGTGAAAGAGGGGAGGAACTCACAAGCTTTCCTCAGTGAAGACTGATTGGATATTTTTAACCATCTCCCTCAAACAACAGTTGGGCAGTGCACTTACAAAATTATCAACTGAGTCTTTGTTTTCAGGCTCTTTCACACCATCAGTCTTTTAAAGTTCAATTTCAAATCAAAAAGAAACATCCAAATTATAACCTGAGTCAGTATCACAATAAATAAAGACTTCACTAGATTAAAGGAGACTAAAGACCGGAGAAGGAAATGGCAACCCACTCCAGTACTCTTGCCTGGAAACTCCCATGGACAGAGGAGCCTGGGAGGCTGCAGTCCATGGGGGTCGCGGAGTCGGACACGACTGAGCGATTTCACTTTCCTTTCTTCTTTGTAGACAGATAACATGACAAAGTTTCAGACACAACACTACACATCAATACTGCTTAACTCTTCGTCTGAAACTACAGAGCTAGATTAAATGAAAAAAATGAATAAAGGAGACTAAAGAGACACAATCATGTAATTTAACCTGTGATCTGAGATTGTCTTTTATTACCAAAGACATTAGCAAAAACAACTGGTCCAAGCGTAACGAGGTCAGATATGTTAAAGGATTCTCTACGTGTTTGTCTTCTGATGTCGTGCTGAGGTTACATTAGGGAATTTTCTAAGTTGTCCTAGTTTTTAAGAAACACTCATTGAGCTCTCAGGGTAAGGGGGACCATAGCTGCAACCTTCCTTCCTGCGGCTCAAAAAGGAAGGAGACAAGACTGAGCAGGTTAGGGACGATACCAATACCTAGGGACTTTGGGTGGAGGGCATTTACAGCAATTAATTATACCAACCTAACAACTTCTTATCAAGTGAAAATTAGGTCATCAGTTCAGTTCAGTCACTCAGTCGCATCCAACTCTTTGTGACCCCATGAAACGCAGCACGCCAGGCCTCCCTGTCCATCATCAACTCCCAGAGTCCACCCAAACCCATGTCCATCAAGTCGGTAATGTCATCCAACCATCTCATCCTCTGTCGTCCCCTTCTCCTCCTGCCCATAATCTTTCCCAGCATCAGGGTCCTTTCAAATGAGTCAGCTCTTTGCATCAGGTGGCCAAAGTATTGGAANCACCCAAACCCATGTCCATCAAGTCGGTAATGTCATCCAACCATCTCATCCTCTGTCGTCCCCTTCTCCTCCTGCCCATAATCTTTCCCAGCATCAGGGTCCTTTCAAATGAGTCAGCTCTTTGCATCAGGTGGCCAAAGTATTGGAATTTCAGCTTCAACATCAGTCCTTCTCATGAACACCCAGGACTGATTTCCTTTAGGATGGACTGGTTGGATATCCTTGCAGTCCAAGGGACTCAATCAAAAGATTTAACAAGAAGGGCTTCCCTGGTGGCTTCAATGGTAAAGAATCTACCTGCAGTGTGGGAGATGCAGGTTCCATCCTGGGTTAGGAAGATCCCCTGGAGAAGGGAATAGCAACCCACTCCAGTGTTCATGCCTGGAGAATTCCATGGACAGAGGAGCCTAGCGAGCTATAGTCCAAGGGGTCGCAAAAGTTGGACATGACTGAGCAACTAACACACACAAAAGGTTTAACAAACAAACAAACAAAACTTGCATTTTATAACATGAAGGGCGCTAGAAGGGCCATTCTGAACTTAAGCAGCAGCTGCACCCTGGAGGCACCTCTCCTGTGGTCAGAGCTCCCCCAGGAGACGTTCTGAGCTCTCCAAACCCAACACATATATCTGAGCATCAAGGTCTCAGTACAAGGCTATTGCACAGGTTATACACAAGTGAAACGAAACTGTAAATAAACAACATTCTTACCTGTTTTCTTTCCACAAGTGCATTTGTTAGCTGATGGCAAAGCCCAGCAACTAGACACAATAACAAAATATTGAAGATGTGAGTGAGTACAGGGCAGAACACATCCATGGAGAAGAAAAGGCGCTGCCCTTACAGGTGTCTGTCGCATAGCGGATGTGCTCCCCGTTGCAGGTGCTGATGAAGAGCTGAACCTGGGAGAACAGCGTCTCAAAGTCGGGAACGCTGGGCATGGAAAACTTCACAAACCTACAACACAGAGAAGAACCAACCAACTGGTTGGGGCCTCGTGGCAGGAAATATGGAAGTCCGTCCTGCCTCCAATGCTCTGTGAAGTTAAAGGAGTCATGACACTTTTAAAAATTAAGAACCAGAATCTATGAGATTCTGCTGGCCTGGTTCTTTGCATAATCAAGACATAGAACATAAACACAAATAAAGACTAAGAAAAATAAGCTTAAAGAACAACTTTTACCCAGAGCAAAAAGGCATGAAATAAAAGACATCCAAAAGAGAACAACTTTCAAAAAAGAAAATTCTGTTAAATGAGGTCAAATATCAGGCCACTTAATACTCAAAGTAACTAAACTTAAACTTGTAGCCCCAAAATTTTTAAAATACTTTCCTTTTGCACTTCAATGTGTTCAGTACTGCTTACTCACTTAGAAACCCTGAGCAGAACAGACTGAAGGGGGACAGGGAGGAAGCTACGAGCTGGCTGGAGGCCATGGCAGTGGCTCGCAGTCATGGTGCTGCCCCAGACCCAGGGGAGAAGGACTAGCTGTGGGGCAGGAGCAGAGGAGTGGACTGGTCGGAAGAGGGACAACTCAGATGACCCATCCCAAATCACCCGGCAGATGGTGCCACCAGGCGCCACCATAAACACTGAAAGGGAGTCGGAGAAAGGTTTCCGGGGAGAAATTATGTAAGCCACCACCACGTACATATCGCTTACAAGAAAACTTCAAACTCTTCTTTTTAAAAAAGAAAAAACGGAATGGTTTAAACTCATTTCAAGAAAAATGAAACAGGTGTTATCACCTAACAACAATTTCTTCATCTTTCAATGTGTACTTCCATCTATACAGTATCACAATGCCACCTGACATCAGCAATTACACTTCCCAATGATCAAAATCTGTCCAAACAATCTCATTTGGGTTTCACAATAGGTCAGTAAGGCACTGTGACTTCCCCTTTATAAACAAAAATACACAGCTCACGGCCCCACAGCTCATAATCAGCAGAATAGATACAAACCCAGGGAACCTGGTAACCAGGTCAGGGTTCTTCCCAGGTTTCTTCTAACTGGCATACAACATCAAACATCTTATAGCTTCAGAAAGCTTTCACGTACATCATCTCACTTGACACACACATCAGCATAAACTGAAGTGGGTACAAATTGTGCTACCCATTCTTTTAATGGGAAAGCGCAGCCAGCAGAAATCTTTACCCCCCAGCCACAGCCGGCAGAAGTTTCCGCAGCGGAGGCCCTGTTCCGAGTGTGCGCGATTTAAAGCAGTGGCTACCGAGTCCTCAAGATGCTGCAAATACGACAGAGGAGCTGAATCCTGAATGTCACTTATTTGTAAAGATTTACACTCAGACACACAGCAGCCACTGACCACCATCCTGCGAGCACAGGCTAGACCTCGGGCTGACAGCTAGACCTCTAGCCTGACAGCACCTTCCTCCTGACACACCCCTGTCTCAGGAGTGCCAGCTCAAGTGAAGCCAGACCCTCACTTCAGATCAATTTGTTCTCAGTTCATCTACATTATTTCAACTTTCACAACAACCGTAAAATCCCAATCTATGACACTAAAACATCAAGAGAAAAAAAAAAAAAATCAACCGTCAAGTACATAGAGTCACAAGAGTTCAAAAGGCCAACTGGAAAAACGTCTGTTTAACTTGGTCTTAAACCAGCTTAAACTTGTCTGCAGGGTGCTCTGGATCACTTGGAACTTCACTCAGCTCGGCCTCCTGCCCTGTTCTGCCACTCTTTCCTCTTTTCAATTCAGAAAATGGGGAAAATCCCATGGATCACACGAATAAAAGTATTCAGATAAACACAAACTACAGTGCCACAAATGAGATCACCATTCATTTTTTTAAACATTTCAAAATATGTATAAACATTAAGAATTAAAAAAAATAATAAAGCAGAACAAAATATACAAGCAATGATTAGCTGCAGTGAGGTAAAGGTAACTGCTACAATGTGACTTTAGTTGTGCTAAGAGCTCACTGTCGTTTACAGGGCTTACTTCCTACACCAAACAAAGCCAGAGAGTGCAGTGTTGAGGCTGAGCGAGCACAAAGCCGTGAAGGAAGACGCCCTTACAAGACAGCGAGGACGCCCAAGGAGTGCTCCTGGACGTCCAGGGCTCCAAGCACTGTATCCAGATGGGATAAGTTCTTCGCCAGAAGCTCCCCACTCTTGTTGATCAGTTCACAAAGCTGAGTCATTTGCCCTGGAAAACAAGAACACTACCATTCAGAACAGCATTCACCAGACCAAAGGATGTCATATCTCAGACCTGCCGGTGCTTAAAGGTGATTTCTTCCAACTCCATTTCAGATGAGGACCCAGAAGGGCCAGAGACACCAAATGATTTTGCCTTTGGTCTCAGTGCTAAGTCTCCCACTTTCCTCTGGCCAATGAAGGTTTTGCACTCCCACTTCCAGTGCCCCAACCCAGCAGAGTGCACATTACCATCAGCACCAACTCATCTCCTTCTGTATCCAAAATGTCACCAGCTATGACTCATCTCACTCCTCAGCTTCTCAGTCCACTCCTTCCTCTCCCCTCCACCTTCATTCCCACACCCGTCACTTTCAGTCTGCATGCTATCATCTTCTGAGCAGCCCCCTCCTTCCTTCTCTGCCCCAGCCCTCACTTCACACCAGCACCCGTCTGTGCGGGAGGCGGGAGGCACATCAGTCAGAGGCAGGGCAAGTGACCTGCCCGTCTCTGCTGGGCAGCCTGCTCCCATAGCATCAGCCTGCACAAAGCATGTGTGTGAAGCTTCCAGGCAAGATCCTGTTTGATGCTCACCAGCACAGCCCCAGCTGTTTTCTAAGTAAGAAAACTGAACCTGGGAAGTGAGTTGTTTGGTTAGTCACCCAGTGACTGAGACAGGTGATATGTGTTCATCAGCTAAAGTCAGTCATGAACTCTCTGCAGCCCGCTAGGCTCCTCTGTCCATGGGATTCTCCAGGCAAGAATACTCGAGTGGGTTGCCATTTTCTCCTCCACGGGATCTTCCTGACCCAGGGATCGAAGGGGATCTCCTGCATTGGCAGGCAGATTTCTTACCACTCAGCCACCTGGGAAGCCCAAATGAGACAGGACTTTAACCCAAACCTTCTAACCTCACGTCACCTCGGGAAACTAGAGTGTGGCACAAACAAATGAGTGAGTGCCTTTCTCACTCCCAGAGACTCCTAGCCTCACCCCTGACCCTAACTCCTATCAGTTAAGAGAAGCGAGGCAGAACCGCGGCGCTGCGCAGCGCCGGGCACCGAAGCAGCCTCGGGGCAGCCTGGCGGGCAGCACCTGGGTCCTTACACCGGGAGACGCGACTCCCGAGAGAAGGGTGTCTGGGCAAGGTCACGCGGCTCCTGCAACCTTAAAGGTTGTTCCCGCTTGCTCCTGACAACCCCGCGCAGTCCGGACGTTTCTATTTCACAGATGCANACCTGGGTCCTTACACCGGGAGACGCGACTCCCGAGAGAAGGGTGTCTGGGCAAGGTCACGCGGCTCCTGCAACCTTAAAGGTTGTTCCCGCTTGCTCCTGACAACCCCGCGCAGTCCGGACGTTTCTATTTCACAGATGCAACAGGGTGAGGAAAGGGGCCTCACAACAGCAGCCAATTACGTTAATTCTGGGCCCAGGGCACGACATTCAGGCGATGAGAGGAACCAACCAAAGGCATGAAAATCAGGGGCACATTCACAGCGGCCACAACTCCGCCCCCCCCCCCCAAAGTGAGCCGGGAGCCAGGGCCCCCAGGGGCCGAGCGCGGCCAGCCGCGAGGGGCCCGGCCGCGCGGCCAGGTCGGGAAGGGCCTCCGGGAGGTGAGACGGACCGAGCTCCGACGGCGGGGGGCGGAGGCCGGGGCCTGGGCGAAGGGGTCGTCCATCTCGCGCGCTCCTCAGCCCCGGCCCAAGCGCCAAGACCCCCGCCGCAGCCCGGACACAGGCTTGCGGCGCGCGCCCATCGCCTCACCTTGGGCAGAGAGTTGGCGGACGCTGTTGACGAACTGCTCCAGGGCGGACGCCATGTTCCCGGTAGCCGGGCGGCGGAGGCGGCGCGCGCGGGACGAGGGCCGGCGACCCACCGGAGGGCCTCAGGGCGGTGACGTCACTTCCGCCGCTCAAGCGCCGCGAGATCTACCTACCTGGACCCGGCTACTGTTTCCATGGAACCGGTTCTGCGGATGCCCGCGCCGGAAAGCAGGTTTTTTCCCCTTCCGTCTTCATTCTGTGCACACGTGAAGTCGCTCCCTGGATTTAAAAGGGATGGTGGTCAAAGGAAGGAACTGAACGCCTAGCTGTTGTTCAGTCGCTCTGTCGTGTCCGACTCATTGCGACCCTACGGTCTGTGTAGCCCGCCAGGCTCCTCTGTCCATGGGATTTCCCAGGCAAGAATATTGGAGTGGGTAGCCATTTCCTTCTCCAGNGGTGGTCAAAGGAAGGAACTGAACGCCTAGCTGTTGTTCAGTCGCTCTGTCGTGTCCGACTCATTGCGACCCTACGGTCTGTGTAGCCCGCCAGGCTCCTCTGTCCATGGGATTTCCCAGGCAAGAATATTGGAGTGGGTAGCCATTTCCTTCTCCAGGGGATCTTCCCTACTCAGGGAACCCGCCTGTCTTAATCGCAACCTCTTCCCTGAGGCTCTTCCAGCCAGGTAGTAGTTGTCCAGACAGGAAGGCAACCTGCCTTCAAATCCCTTTTCTAGCACTTAGTAGCTCCACGACTCTCGGCAAGTTCCTTAGCTGTCCGCTGCCTTGTTTCCCCATCTGTAAAATCCTCACTATAAACTACGTAAAACACTTATGGCTGGAGAGGGGTAATGTGAGATGAGGTCGCAAGATAAACAGAGGCCCTGTCAGGTAAGCCGTGTTAAAGCTACTGGATTTTTCCTTGAGAAGATTGGGGAGCAAGGGAGAGTTTCATGCAAGCGAGTGGCATGATCAGACTTGCACTTGGAAAAGACTGGCTTCACATGGATAACCTCAGAGAATCATTTAAGAAGCTATTGCAGTAGTGAGTTGACATGAAATATAATAGTACTAATTGTATGTTGGTATAGCGATAGAAATAAATGGATGTATTTGTATATATGAATGTATAGATGATGACATGTATGGATGAATTACTTTAACGCTTATACTGTAAGATAGAGATGTCCCTGTGTGCTGTATGGCCACATTTGGTCCTCAAAGAGAGAACAGATATTTTGAATTATAGGATATATTTCCATGGATATACATGGATTTTAATAAAAGCCAGAAGTTTCGGGAGAAGTTAAGCACTACAAGAATTCAAAATAGCCATAGCTACTGTGTGCTGCAGTCCACGAGGTCGCAAAGGGTCGCACATGACTGAGCGACTGAACTGAACTGGACTAGTCATACTTCAGGGTTTTTTTTGCCTATTTACTGGGATCTGGTTCTCAAAGTGTGATCCCCAGCCAAGAGCAGCAGCAGCACCTGAGAAAATTTTTTTTTTTTTTTTAAGATTTATTTGGCTGTGTCAGGTCTTCCTTGTGTCATGTGGGATATTTCCTTGTGACCTACAGACTCTAGGGCTTCCCAGGTGGTGCTAGTGGTAAAGAACCTACCTGCCAGTGCAGGAGACCTAAAAGATGCAGGTTCNTTTTTTTTTTTTTTTTAAGATTTATTTGGCTGTGTCAGGTCTTCCTTGTGTCATGTGGGATATTTCCTTGTGACCTACAGACTCTAGGGCTTCCCAGGTGGTGCTAGTGGTAAAGAACCTACCTGCCAGTGCAGGAGACCTAAAAGATGCAGGTTCAATCCCTAGGTTGGGAAGATCTGCTGGAGGAGAGCACGGCAACCCACTCCAATATTCTTGCGTGGAGAATCCCATAGACAGAGGAGCCTGGTGGGCTACAGTCCATAGGGTCGCACAGGCCCAGACACAACTAAAGCGACTGAGCAGGCCTGCATGCACAGACTCTCTGGTTGTGGCACATGGGCTCTGGAGCCCTGGACTCAGTAGTTTTGGTGCTTGGGCTTAGTTGTTTTGTGGCACATGGAATCTTAGTTCCCTGACCAGGGTTCCATCTCTTGTCTCCTGCATTGCATGGTGATTCTTAACCACTGGACTACCAGCTAAGTCCCACCTGGGAACTTTTTGGATTCCACTTTAGATTTACTACATCAGAAACTCAGAGGGTGGTGCCCTGCCGTCTGAGTTTAACAAGTCCTACAGGTAACCTTGATGCACCCTGAAGTCTGAGAANCCACTGGACTACCAGCTAAGTCCCACCTGGGAACTTTTTGGATTCCACTTTAGATTTACTACATCAGAAACTCAGAGGGTGGTGCCCTGCCGTCTGAGTTTAACAAGTCCTACAGGTAACCTTGATGCACCCTGAAGTCTGAGAAGTCCTGGATGTGGCAAAGAGGAGCCAAAAATAAAATCACACTCATTTCAGTACCGCTAAGAGACATCCCACCCTTCTTTCTTCTTCTCAAGAGTGAAAATGACTGAAAGAAACATGGTTATAGGGATAACCTTGAATATATTTTCTCTTTTTCTTTAAAAGCTAGTCATGTATAAAACCCAGCAATTACATAAGACACACCTTACAACAAACAGCCACAGAAGTGAGTGGAGATGCCACATTCAATCATCTGTTTTCTCATTAAAAAAAAAAAATTATTTACTTTTGGTTGTGTGGGGTCTTTGTTGCTGCAAGAGGGCTTTCTCCACTTGCGACGAGTTGGGGCTACCCTTTGTCTTGGTGCTCGGGCTTCTCATTGCAGGAGCTTCTCTTGTTGCATAACATGGGCTCTAGAGCATAGGCACAGTAGTTGCGATCCATGGGCTTACCTGTTCAGTGGCCTGTGAGATCTTCCTGGACCAGGGGTGGAACCTGTGTCGCCTGCACTGGCAAGCAGATTCCCATCCACTGTACCACATGGGAAGCTCTGTTTTTCATTCTTTGAAAACACAGTTACATTGTCTCTAACATGTGTCCAACCCTGTGCCAGATGCAGGGAAGGGGCTGCATATATTTGTGATCTAAACGGAAAGTCCTTGCTAACATGAAGTTCTGGTTGAAGAGTAAGACACTAAGCAAGCAAATAAAATACTTTCAGAGAGTTAGCACATGTTATGAAGAAAATAAAATACAGTGATGGGGTAGAGGAAGATCAGGAAATGCTTCCAAGTTCAGATGGGTGAGAAAGAGCTGGGGGAATTCCCTGGTGGTCTAGCAGGTAAGAATTTGCCTTGCAATGCAGGGGGCACTGGTTTGATCCCTGGTTGGGGAACTAAGGTCCTACATGACCTGGAGCAACTAAAACTGAGCATGGCAACTACTAAGTCGGAAGCTCTGGAGCTGGTATGCCACAACGAAAGATCCCACAAGATGCAACTAAGATTCCAGGGTGCCACAACTAAGACCCAAGGCAATCACACAAGTACAGTAAATAAAAAAGAGATCTGGGGCAGAGAGTTTCAAAGAGAGGAATAAATGTATGCCAAAGTCTTAAGACCCAGATAAGTTTGGTGTTTCTGGAATAGAGAAAATACTAGTGACTAGAATGTTAATGAGAAGGATCCTGATGTGTCTGTTGAATATAGCTTGTCTATAACAATAGTCATAGAAGGCGATGGCACCCCACTCCAGGACTCTTGCCTGGAAAATCCCATGGACGGAGGAGCCTGATAGGCTGCAGTCCNATCCATTGAGTTAACCTCCAACCTGTGTGACCTCCGTGTGCTCATTGTGGGGGAAGCACTTGTCCTGGGACGGGGTGCTTCTGACCTGAGGGGGATCTGTCTCTCGCTTCTCAGAGGCTGGGGTTTGTCATTTTCCCCTTGGGCTGGCCCTGGAAGGAAGTGGCATACTGCAGACTTGAATGTGGCCAGCAGCATAAAGTGGGCACTCCTCGCCAGGTGGTTGGAAGCCACCATTTTGCTGTGTGACATTAAGTGGGTCTTGTCCCCATTCTGAGCCTTGGTTTTCTCACATGTGAAATGAGGGTCTGCATTTGGGACTTTTAAACTTTAAAACAGCAGAATACTTAAAAAAAAACTTTGGGAATCCCAACACATAGCACAGATAAGGAGCTGCTTTGGTGGTGGTGAGCAGCCATGCCCACCTTCTGCCCATGCCCCTGTTCCATGGGGCTCGGAAGGGCCTGAGCTCCTCCAGCTACCGAATGTGAGTGAGGGCTTCAGCATCGAGGCAGGACCTGGCTCGCCCTTGCAGCCTCCAAGGTGCTCTGGCCCTTAGAATCAGGCAAGGGCATGGTTCCTGAAGACCAGCCTTCCCGCCCTCTGACTCCCATGGGGCCTCCGGCAAAGCCAGCTTTTGAACCCTGTAGCTGACTCCTGCTGGATCCTTGTGGAAGCTGGGCCCCTCCTGGAGAGGTGCTGGAGTACACGCCCACTCCACCAACCCGCTTTCAGGAAGACTACCCTCGGGTGTGGGGCTCAGGGTGCTGAGGACCCCGGGCGTCACCTGCTTTTATTCCCCCTCTTCTCAGGAGAAGGCCATCAGCATCTGGGAGTCTGAGAACTTCTTCTTTGACCTCGAACCTCTCCCTGGGGCTGTGGAAGCCGTGAAACAGATGGCCAACCTGGAGAGGTAAGTCTGTCTTGGCCCAGGGTCCACGCCCTGTCCCACGTGCCCTCTGCCTGTCTTCCTCCTGCTTGCCCTGAACCCTGCGTGGGCTGGCTTGGTAAATCCTCCAGGGCCTCTCTGCAGGCTAAGATGCTTCCATCTAGTAACTTGGGAGAATGTGGAATCTAGTTTGACACACTTTGCTGGGTGTCCTGGGTTCATTTATTCAACAAATCCCTGAGAACCAACTGTTAGACTCGTTCCCTGCAACCCTGGAGCTTACAGTCCAGCTGGGGAGCAGGCGGTGAACAGAGCATCACTCAGGAGGACTGTGATAACACAGGGCCACATGCGTGAAGGGGTGCAATGGGGACCTGGGAGAGATGGGGAGGAGGTGGCAGCAGGAGGAGGGGGAGACATCCACCTGACCCTGTGAGCTGAAGCCCCCCCTGCACCCAGAACCAGCGCCCACCTCAATCCAGTAACACAGTGCTCCTCCTCTGAGAGCTTAAAAAACAGTCGTCTTACTGAGATGTAATTCATGCAGCCCACACCCAGGAGGTTTTCAGTGGAGTCACAGAGGTGTTCACCCGTCACCATCGTCGGCTTCACAGCCTATCCTATCCCCTGCCGAGAAACCCTGGACCATCCACAGTTGCTGCCCGTTCCTGCCCTCCCCCTACTGCCCATGGCAACCACAGTAGGCCTCCTGTCCCTGGATTTGCCTCTTCTGGACGTTTCATGCACATTTCTTATGGTATCTGGCCTTCTGTGGCCACTTCTTTCACTCAGCATGTTTCCAGGTTTATCTGTGTCCCAGGGTGAATCAGCATTTCATCTCCTTTCACTGCCAAGTCACTGTCAGTCCTGTGGCCCACCGTGTTCTGTCCATCTGCTCATTAACTGGTAGACCTTGGGGTGTTTCTTCTTTTTAAGTACGGAGACTAACACTTCTGTGAACATTCACCTACAGGTCTTTGTGGTCGCTTGTTTTTGTTTCTGTTAGGTGTGTACCCAGGAGTGGAACTGCTGGGTCATGGGCTGAATCCAAACTGTTTTCAGCTGCACGTTTTACATTCCCAGTAGTAACATCAGAGGGATCCAGCTCCTCCTCCCAACCCTGGCTGTAGTCTTTTTTTTTTTTAATATTTATTTTATTTGTTATTTATTTGGCTGCACCAAGTCTTAGTTGCAGCATGCTGGGATCTAGTTCCCTGACCAGGGTTCCAACCTTAGGCCCCCTGCATTAGGAGGGTGGAGTCTTACCCGCTGGACCACCGGGGAAGTCTCTTTTTAAAAATATATATTTATTTTTTTTTAGCTGTGGTTGTTTTTATTCCAGCCGTCCTGGTGGGTGTGATGTGGTGTCTCATTGTGGTTTTAATCTGCATTTCTCTGAAGACAAATGCTATGCAGCTTCTTTTGGTGTGCATATCAGCTGTCTGTCCTTTTAGGATAAATGTTTATTCAGATCCTTGGCTAACTTTTTTTCCATTGGGTTGTCATTTTTGTTATTGTTAATTCTTAAGAGCTCTTTATTTATTTTGGGTAACAAGTCCCGTGTGAGATATATGACTTGCAAATACAGTTTCTTATTCTATGATTGTTGTTTTACTTTCTTGTGGGTGTCCTTTGGAACCCAAAGTTTTTATTTTGATGTAGTTAAATTTATCTGTTATATTCTTTTGCTGTTTGTGTTTTTGGTGCTATCTCTAAGGATCCTTTGCCTAGCCCAAGGTCACAAAGATTTGCTCCTGTGTTTTCTTCTAAGAGTGGTATAGGTTTAACTCTTTTGTTTAGTTTGTTTGATTCATTTTGAGTTAATTTTTTTCATGTGGTGTGAGGTTCTACTTCCTTCTTTTTCGTGTGGGAAATCCAGTTGTCCCAGAGCCATTTGTTGAAAAGACCCTTCTTTTCCTCCATGGAATGGTCTTGGCTTCCTTGTCAAAAGTCAATTGCCCATAAATGTTAGGATTTCTTTCTAGGCTTGCATAACTTTTATTGGTCACAGTTTTGCTTGAATTTAGTAGTCACAATGACAAATCAAATATTTGGTGTGATTTGGCCTTGGTTGTGCCATGTAACCAGAGAAGGCAATGGCACCCCACTCCAGTACTCTTGCCTGGAAAATCCATGGACGGAGGAGCCTGGTGGGCTGCAGACCTTGGGGTTGCGAAGAGTCGGACACAACTGAGCGACTTCACTTTCAGTTTTCACTTTCATGCATTGGAGAGGGAAATGGCAACCCACTCCAGTGTCCTTTCCTGGAGAATCCCAGGGACGGGGGAGCCTGATGGGCTGCCGTCTAGGGGGTCACACAGAGTCGGACACGACTGAAGCGACTTAGCAGCAGCAGTGCCATGTAACTGGCCTTCCCAGGTGGTGTTGGTGGTAAAGAACACATCTGCCAGTTCAGGAGGCATAAGAGGCGTGGGTTCAACCCCTGGGTTGAGAAGATTCCCTGGAGGAGGGGACAGCATCCCACTCCAGTATTATTCCCTGGAGAATCCCAGGGACAGAGGAACCTGGCAGGCTACAGTCCATAGGGTCACACAGAGTCGGACACGACTGAAGCGACTCAGCATGTAAGCACATACCATGTAACTGCCTTTGAACTTCTTCAGCTTTCAAGGTTCTAACGTGATAAATAGACATCAGGCCCTCTGAGCAGTATATTCTATTCTAGTCTATGATTTGAACTTGATTTACAGTGGAGTGGTGTGATACAACTTCTTCCACCTATAACAAAAGCCCAGAGAGGCAGAGAACGTGTAAAAAGCTTTTGCACCAAAGCCTTTTTTTTTTTTTCCAGCTGTTTTGGGTCTTGGTTGTATTGTGCGGGATCTGTGGTCGAAGTACATGGACTCTTTAGTTGTGGTGTGCAGACTTAGTTGCTCTGCAGCATGTGGGATCTTCGTTCCCCAATCAGAGATCAAACATGTGTCCCCTGCATTGCACGGCAGATTCTTAAGCACTGGACCCCCAGAGGAGTCCCATATAAAGCTTTTAAAAGCTCTGTTCTTGTCTGGACCACACTCACCAGCTGTAGTCTGGGGAGCTGGGTTGCATGATGGTTAAGGCTCAGTGTGGACCAGAGTGAGCTCACTTCTCCAGAATCAGACCCATAGCATGTTTCTAAACTCTCTGTGACTCAGTCTCTTCACCTGTAAAATGCACACAGTGTAAGCGTTAGCTGCCACTGTTACTACTTGGCAGGATTTAATAGGTGAGCAGCAAGAAGAGTGTCCTTTGGCCAAAGCAGCATGGGGAACGTCCATGAGAGGTTTCTTTTCGTGGTGGGGTGTGTTCCCAGAACCTGTTAGTTTGCAGACATGTTTGAGGATTCTTTAGGGGGCAGCAGAGGAGGCATGTGGGTTCTGGAGCTTTTTCTCAGCTGCTTTATTTTGCAGACATTCCAGCCTGTGACATGCATTGGCCCTTTACTTCCACTCTGGATCTTAGCTGGGTAGACAATTCTGATGATCAGTCTGTACCCAAAGTTTGCACGGAGAGAGGGGTCGAGTCATAACCAAGTGTATAGCCTTGTATCTAATGCTTTGTGTTGGAGGTTGCCCAGGAGGGGCTCGTTCAGGTACAGATGCTTCTCCAAGAAGGCGACATCTGACCCGAGACCTGCAGGGTTGAAGTGAATAGTGAAGGGCAGAGTGGGCAGGGGTATAGGCCCCGGGAGAGCAAAGGTTTTGCTGACTTGGTAACAAATGAGACCAAGGTTTCAGCGAGTGTGGAGCAGGAAGGATATGGGGCACGTGGTTGAAGAGAGAAGAGTGTCATCTCACTTAGGTTTTAAAACCATGGGCTTGGGCGCTGAGTTTGGCATTTCTCCAAAGAAGAGCTCCAGATGGTAACTAAGCATGTGAAGTTTGCCTCCGCGTTATTCGTCCTTAGGGAAATGAGTCACAGCGGGAAGCCCACGGAGCGACTATGACAAGAAAGACGAGTATAGACAAGGATGCAGGGAGCTTGAAGTCCTTGTCACTGTTGGTGGGATCGAAACAGCTGTAGCTGCTGCCTCAGCAGCCATGTCCCCTGGGCGTGGAGCCTGCTGTAACCCAGCAGTCGCACTGAGAAAAATCGAGGTGCAGATCCACCAGGCCCTGAGCACGGGTGTCCCCAGCAGCTTGACGCCTGGGGGAAGCAGCTGTGCCCTCCATCCTGGCAGCATGTGCATCACTGCGATGTCACCGGGCGAGAAAGAGGCCTGAAGTTCCAGTGCCCTTGAAAACACGATCCCAAAGGACAAGACCACGTGCTGTGGGGTTCCGTTAACATGAAATGTCCAGAACAGGCAACTCCACGGAGACACAGCAGGAGAGATCCAGGGCCGCAGTCTGACTGAGGCCTCTCGGGGCCGCTTTGCAGAGAGAAGGAGCTGGGACCCAGCGTCCCACGGGTGCGACCCCGAGGGGCAGGGGACCCGCTGGCACTGTTGGTGGGTGCTGGGTCTGGGGTTGTGGGAGGCGCTGGTGCAGCACAAACCTCAAGGGTCCCTGAGGGCCCAGGAGGACCCAGCAGGCCCTGATGTCCCTGATAACTGGTTCTGTCCTGTAAAGCCTCCCTGGCTGGATGCTGCCCACCTTCCGCAGTAAAGTGCCTGTCACGTCGGGGTGGTGGCTCCTCACCTCTGCGTGCCTGGCTGCCTGTGGGCTGCCGTGTGGTTTGCAGGCTCCGGGCTGGTGTCCCACGTGGTGGCCGGGGCCATGGCGGGGGGATGGGGGCAGGTGCAGGCCCAGGCAGGGGGCTGTGGGCACACAGCCTCACCAGCCCGCTCTCTCCCCAGCACTGACGTCTTCATTTGCACGAGCCCCATCAAGATGTACAAGTACTGTCCCTTCGAGAAGGTGAGACACCTGCCGTGGGGCCTCTGCTCACCTTGCTTGCATCCTGGGGAAGGGCTGGGACCCTCCTGTCCAGCCCACCTGGGGGTCTGGGCCGGGGCCTCCTCCCAAACGTTAAAAAAAAGAAGGAAGGAANAAGTACTGTCCCTTCGAGAAGGTGAGACACCTGCCGTGGGGCCTCTGCTCACCTTGCTTGCATCCTGGGGAAGGGCTGGGACCCTCCTGTCCAGCCCACCTGGGGGTCTGGGCCGGGGCCTCCTCCCAAACGTTAAAAAAAAGAAGGAAGGAAATTCTGTCAACTATAGATGTTTCTCTGACTTTTCTTGATTTTTCACAATCTCTCTGATTAGCCATTACTTTAGCAATAAAAAAGTAAATACATTTGTCGTTCAGGAAACAGTTACCAGGCCCATACTACAACACTGGGCATCTGGGGCTTAAAAATGCCTCTCTCTGCTTTTGGGAGCTGATGACAGCGCAGCAAGAAAAGAGACAGGTGTCCCAGGCTCTGTGGGCCAGCAGGGAGGAAGCCCAGAAGCCCAGGCTGGCTCCCTGGGGAAGGGAGGAACTGGGAGGACCAGTTGTGAGTGGTGGGACAGCTGAGCAAAGGCCCAGAGACCTGGGGGAGGCGCAGGGGCAGAAGCGGGAGGGGGAGGGAGAGGCTGAAAGGCAGGACCTTTACAGAACCAGTGGTTTGGGCTTCAAGCAACAGGCACCCCAAGGCCTCTGAAGGGTTTTTAAGCAAAGCCAGGCCTGGAGTGTCCGAGTCCTGGATGGTCCAGATGTCAGCTTATTCTCACAGACCCAGCTTGGCAAGGAGACAGCCTTACGAAGCGATTTTGTGAACGTAACAGCACCCAGTTATTCTGGGATATTCGTGTTACTTTGTGACCGTGGAGGGGCTTTAAGAGAAGTGGGTCATTTGTGCAGATTCCCCATCTGCTGGGGAAGGTCACTTGGAGCAGGGTGTTGGGGGAGCCCCCAGACACGCCTGTACCCCGGGCTCTGGCACCACACACCCACTCCTGCTGCGGGTCCAGTTCTCATGTGGCCTCCAGACCAAAGCTCACGTAGGGCTGGAAGGCGGGCCGGTCAGGGCGTCTGAAAGGGATGACGCACCTAAGGGTTGCATCCGGTTTCCTCGAGCTGGAGCCTTGCAGGGTGCATGGGGGACCTGAGCTGGGTTGGGGTGTTTAGTCAGAGCTGCGGTACTGCCGCTTTGTAGCTGTGGACCGGGACGGCCCTGTGGTCCCCTGCACGTGGGTGGTGTCCCTGGCAGTGCGCTGGCCTCATGGCCCCCCGCCTTGGCCCGTTCTCGTTCCAGTACGCCTGGGTGGAGAAGCACTTTGGCCCTGACTTCCTGGAGCAGATGGTGCTGACGAGAGACAAGACCGTGGTCTCCGCCGACCTCCTCATAGACGACCGGGTGGACATCACAGGCAAGTGGTCTGAAGTGATGGGGGGCATGGGGGCCCCAACCCGAATGCCCGTCCCCCAGCCCCACAGTCACCAGATCTGTGTGAGGCGTCCTGTCCAGCCCTGAACTTGAGCTGAGCCTCCTCCCTTGCAGGGAGACAAGCTTCTTCCCTACATGCACCCCCAGGGAGTCAGGGAGAGCAGTCTGACCCAGGGGTAATGCACCGGGGCAGCCTTGATTGAGTCACCATACACCTTGAAGCCTTGCCTTCCTGTCAAATGAGGGCCAGACTCTGGCTGCCAAACATTTCTTTTTAGCAACAGGGTCCTTTCTTTTTTTCTGAAAAGTAATTTGGACTGAACCTAATATGTAAACCAGGAAAGCGAAACCTAATTTCTGTAGTTGAAGGTGGTTTGGGAACTGTATTTTTCCCTTTTGCTTATGGGTGTCCCCCTCCCCTAAAAATAAACAAACCTTGAATTTGCTTATCAAGGCGAGGAGAAATGACTGGTTCACCAAACTGAAAAGCTAGGGTGGGAGGGCTTCAGTTCAGTTCAGTTCAATCCAGTAGCTCAGTAGTGTCCAACTCTTTGTGACCCCATGGCTTCCCTGTCCACCACCAACTCCCAGAGTTTGCTCAAACTCATGTCTATCAAGTCAGCGATGCCATCCAGCCACTTCATCCTCTGTTGTCCCTGTCTCCTCCTGCCCTAAATCTTTCCCAGCATCAGGATCTTTTCCAATGAGTCAGTTCTTCACATCAGGTGACCAATGTATCGGAGTTTCAGCTTCAGCATCAGTCCTTCCAATAAACACTCAGGACGGATTTCCTTTAGGATTGACTGGTTGGATCTCTTTGCAGTCCAAGGGACTCTGAAGAGTCTTCTCCAACACCACAGCTCAAAAGCATCAGTTCCTTGGTGCTCAGCTTTCTTTATGGTTCAACTCTCACGTCCATACATGACTCCTGGAAAAACCATAGCTTTGACTAGGCTGACCTTTGTTGGTAAAGTAATGTCTCTGCCTTTTAATATACGTCATGGTTTGTCATAGCTTTTCTTCAAGGAGCAAGCATCTTTTAATTTCATGGCGTTAGCCACCATCTGCAGTGATTTTGGAACCCAAAAAAACAGTCTGTCACTGTTTCCATTGTTTCCCCATCCATTTGCCATTAAGTGATGGGATCGGATGCCATGATCTTTGTTTTCTGAATGTTGAGTTTTAAGCCAGCTTTTTCACTCTCTTCTTTCACTTTTATCAAGAGACTCTTTGGTTCCTCTTCGATTTCTGTCATAAGGGTGCTATCATCTGCATATCTGAGGTTATTGATATTTCTCCCAGCAATCTTGATTCCAACTTATGCTTCATCCANCTTCTTTCACTTTTATCAAGAGACTCTTTGGTTCCTCTTCGATTTCTGTCATAAGGGTGCTATCATCTGCATATCTGAGGTTATTGATATTTCTCCCAGCAATCTTGATTCCAACTTATGCTTCATCCAGCCTGGCATTTCACATGAGGTACTCTGCATATAAGTTAAATAAGCATGGTGACAGTATATAGCCTTGACATACTCCTTTCTCAATTTGGAACCAGTCCATTGTTCCATGTCCAGTTCTAACTGTTGGTTCTTGACCTGCATACAGATTTCTTAGGAGGCAGGTAAGACAATCTGGTATTCTCATCTCTTTAAGAATTTTCCATAGTTTGTTGTGATTCACACAGTCAAATGCTTTAGCGTAGTCAATGAAGCAGAAGATGTTTTTCTGGAATTTTCTTGCTTTTTCTGTGATCAAAGGGATGTTGGCAATTTGATCTCTGGTTTCTTGCCTTTTCTAAATCCAGCTTGAACATCTGGAAGTTCATAGTTCCATGTACTGTTGAAGCCTGGCTTGGAGAATTCTGAGCATTGTTTTGCTAACGTGTGAGATGCAATTGTGTGGTAGTTTGAACATTCTTTGGGATTGGAATGAAAACGGACTTTTTCCAGTCCTGTGACCACTGCTGAATTTTCCAAATTTGCTGGCGTATTGAGTGAAGCACTTTCACAGCATCATCTTTTAGGATTTGAAATGGCTTAGCTGGAATTTCCGGAGAAGGCAATGGCACCCTACTCCAGTACTCTTGCCTGGGAAATCCCATGGATGGAGGAGCCTCGTAGGCTACAGTCCATGGGGTCACTAAGAGTCGGACAGGACCGAGAGACTTCACTTTCACTTTTCACTTTCATGCATTGGAGAAGGAAATGGCAACCCACTCCAGTGTTCTTGCCTGGAGAATCCCAGGGAAGGGGGAGCCTGGTGGGCTGCCGTCTATGGGGCCGCACAGAGTCGGACACAACTGACGCGATTTAGCAGCAGCAGCAGCAGCAGCTGGAATTTCATCACCTCCACTAGCTTTGTTTGTAGTGATGCTTCCTAAGGCCCGCTTGACTTCGCATTCCAGGATGTCTGGCTCTAGGTGAGTGATCACACCATTGTGGTTATCTGGGTCATTAAGATCTTTTTATAAGTTCTTCTGTGTATTCTTACCACCTCTTCTTAGTATATCTTCTGCTTCTGTCCTTTATTGTGCCCATCTTTGCATGAAATGTTCCCTTGGTATCTCACTTTTTTTTGAAGAGATCTCTAGTCTTTCCTATTCTATTGTTTTCCTCTATTTCTTGGCATTGATCACTTAGGAAGACTTTCTTATCTCTCCCTGCTATTCTTTGAAACTCTGCATTCAGATGGATATATCTTTCCTTTTCTCCTTTACCTTTTGCTTCTCTTCTTTTCTCAGCTATTTGTAATGACTCCTCAGACAACCATTGTGCCTTTTTACATTTCTTCTTCTTGGGTAGGGCTTCAGGTGTGGCTGAATCTAGGAGCTCAGACAACATCCATCAGATTCGGTTTCTTTATCTCCTGATTCTGCCTGCATGCTCTGGCAGATGCTCCCTTGCTGGTGGTCGTCAGCAGTTCCGGGGTTAAACCCTATTCTCTTGGACACCTCAGTGGGAAAATTTGAAACATTCCTTCCTTGATTACTTTCGGAACTGGCTGGGGAAACATCCTCATCTCTACCCGCATCAGCATCCAGAAAGTGGAATCCACACGAGGGCCTTGAAGCTTGAGGGACTTGCGGGGCCCACAGTCAACAGCGGGTGACAAAGCTGGCCTGGGCATGGGGGCAGGATGGCCAGACATGGGGGCCGGCCAGGCAGACATCTCGAGGGTCAGCTTCCAGTGAGCACCGGTCCAGAGCTGCATGGGGGTCCTCATCCAGTGGGCTGGTGTGACCCACCTGGGGCTCACTCCTGCCACGGGCCTGAGGTGCTGCTCTCTTCCCCAGGGGCCGAGCCGAATCCCAGCTGGGAGCATGTCCTGTTCACAGCCTGTCACAACCGCCACACGCAGCTGCAGCCCCCCAGCCGCAGGCTGCACTCGTGGGCAGATGACTGGAGGGCGATTCTGGACAGCAAGCGGCCCCACTGAGCTGGGCTGAGCCCCGGCCCTGTGCATGCCTGGCCGGGCCCTCCACGGACCTCAGTGCAGGGAGGGCCCAGGGGCCTGGACAGGACACCAGGCACCCAGGCCGACCTCAGGCCTCTGGTCTGGGAGGAGCTGGGGCATTGTTCGGTGGGGCAGTCCTCCCCTCCCTCAGGGAAGCCCCCTCCCTGCCAGCAGCTACCTGGTCTGAGGACGATGCAGGAGCAGATGGTTGAGCGGCCCCTCTGAACCTTAGCCCCTGCCGCCTGCCTGACACCCAGTGGGGTCTCCCCCAGGGACCTGCCTGGATCCAGCAACACGGTGCGAGTTCCAGGTCATGCTGGCTCTGTGCAGGGGACCTCACAGCCCGGCCTCTGATTGGCTGGAGGGCTCGGCCCCCACTCCAACCTGGGGGTTTGCAAGCTTGCGTGTTTGCTGGAGGCGTGAACAATAAATGCTGTTCTTAGTCCCGACCCCAAGGTCCTCTGCATCTGGTCCCTGGGTATCCAGCTGGGAGCTAAGAGGTGAGAGGCGAGTGGGAGGCACAGCTTGGCAGGTTTGCCTCGCCATGGGCTGCATGGGGTCAGGGATGACAGGCTCTGACCTGGTGGAGGAAGCCATGTTGGCAGCTGTGATGTCCCTGAGTGGGAAGCAGCCCCCTAAGCAGCCACCCCTGCCTGCGCTTTCTCATCCACTTCTGCTGTCTTCCCCACAGCTGCCCTCCAGGAACCCCCTGCTTGCCCCTCGGGCTCCGGGCCTAAGTTGGCCAGGAGGAAGGATAGGAAAGCAGCAGGTGGGTCCCGACTAGGAGGGTACTGGGGCTCCATCACGTGATCTCAAAATGCCTCAGCTCCATGGAGAGTGGAGACTGACCCCTTGAAAACAGTGTAGATATTCTGGGCTCAAGATGTAGAGCCCCTGGGAGGAGCAGAAGCTCCAGGTTTGGGCAGAAAGACTCAAGGTGTTTCTCCACTTTCTGGGTCAGTTTCCCCAGTTGGGACCTACCCCAGTGTCACCGCATCCTGCACACTGACGTGCCCTTTATGTGGCCTCATAACGCCTCCCGTGGCTTGCAACACTACATGGGGTTGGGGGAGTGTAGGAGGCATATCAGAGGTCAACAGGATGAGATGGTTGGATGGCATCACTGACTCAATGAACATGAGTTTGGGAAAACTCTGGGAGATAGAGAGGGACAGGGAAGCCTGGCATGCTACAGTCCATGAGGTCACGAGGAGTTGGACATGACTGAGTGACCGAACCACAACAGATAGTGAAAAATGAACATGAACCCGCATGGCTGAGTTTTAGTGTGTTTATACCTTTGATATTGCCCACAGCCAGCCCAGGAGTCCAGGGCTCAGAGGTTCCAGGTGAGCCCAGACCACCCCACAAGCAGGGCCAGGGCGAGCTCAGCCCCCCAGAGGCCGCAGGGGGGAGGCCCCGGGAGGGGCTGGGAAGTGGGAGCCAGGAGGGCAGGGCCTGGTTTGCCACCAACTTGCTGGGACCTGGACCAAACCACATCTCTGAGCCTCTTCCAGGGTTGGTCAGCCCGCATGAGAAAGGGTTGCAGAAAACAGGGACATTTATTCCACACTGTTGCTGCTCGGAGGAAATGGACTTGCTCAGTGACACGAGGTTGGGGGAGGTGCGGGGACCAGAGCCCCAGTGGCTGGAGCCCTTGTGGCCAGATCCCTGGCACCCAGAACAGTGGGCTTGGAAGGCTCTGACAGGCACCCGGGCACTGGTCCTGACTCGGCCACCTGGTGGCAGCACAACCTGTTGAAATGGATGCAGGTGTGTGCGCGCATGTGCGTGTGCCTGTGGTGGGGTGCCAGTGATTACTGGGGGCACAGGCAACCTTGGAGAAGGACGAGAAGGAAGGACTCCTAAGCCCACTTCTGGGCTCCTGGAGCAGCTCCCACCCACCCCCCTGGCCACTGTGGACAAGCTTGGACGCTGGGTGTCCACTGAGCTGAGGACAGTGTCCAGCCTGCCTGGCCAGCAGCAATCCTGTCTCAGCCACAAGCCGCAAACACCCATCATGTTTACAACCTCCGAGTGGCTGAGATATCACTCTGCTTCTGCATCAGGCATGTGCGCAGGTCCCGGGCACCTTGGCCTGTGCCTGAGCGCCCCCAGACGCCCTGCACCCCCAGATGCCCCACATCCCCCAGACTCCCAGCACCCCCAGATGCCCCTCACCCCCCAGTGCCCTGTGCCCCCCAGTTCCTGGGGTGTATCACTCCTGTGTCGCGTGTCCATTTTCCATTTAGAGGGTTTTCTGCACACAGCCACCCCCTGACCTTGTGGGGAATCAGGTTGCTGTCTCCCCAGCACTGTGCCCAAGGGAACAAGGGGCCCCAGCAGCTACATTTGTAGGCTTTTGTCCAGAGCTGCCCTGTCCGAGGGGCCGAGCCTTAGAGGGGAGGGGGCAGGCCTGCAGGCTCACACAGCTGCTTGCCTCAAAAGACTGGACCACGCTGGGACGAATGGTAGAAATGCTGAAGGATAGAAGTTCGTAGAAACGGGAACCAATCACCTCCGCAGCCAACACCTTGGCCTTGTTGGCAATTTTGGTGAAATTAAAAAAAAAAATCATTGATTTGTGCAGTGTTGGCTTGGACCCACAGGTTGGGGCCTAAAGAGGCTGGAAGTGATAAAGGTTCTTATCGTGAGAGACGTTGGGGCCAAAGGGTCGCTGCTGGTGAGGCTGCCTCCTTACCCGACCCTTTGCAAAGGATAGTTCGCAGGTGGTGTCTGCCGGTGCGGGAGCTGCAGTTCACACATATGGACACCGGATGGCGCCAGAGAACCAGCGCTGGCAGCTCTCACCTCTCAGGCCGGTGGGAGCCTGGCACTCAGATCAGACCTGCCTGGACCCATCGTCCTGGTTCTGAAAACTGTGGGCAGGGCCTAGGCCATGCACGGAGGGGACCCCGGCTGCTGATGGCTGAGTGGACGGTATCTGAAAGCAGAGGGCTTGGAGTGGTTTGGACCCCAGGGACAGACCAGGAGGTAGACTGAGGTCCAGGTGGGTCCAGCTGGGACACCTTAAGTGTCCCTCTCTGTTCTCCTGGAGGCCTCTGCGGTAGTAGCCTCACCTCCTGGCTCCCCTCATTTACAGGCTCCATACGAACCAGAGGTGCAAACAGGAGCCCTCAGATGTGTTTACAGGTGGATATATTCTTTTGAGGGTGAGGCACCCAGGGGTCTGGCCCAGGGACCAACCAGAGCATGACTGCTCTGATTGGAGCTGAGGGTTCTTCCCTGCCCCCACGACCCAGGAGTCCTGGCCCTGGTGGCATCGGCGCCCCTGACCTCAGACTTCAACAAGGGCTGCCTGGCCTCGGCTCTGTCCTCAGACCTCCTCAGCACCGACTGCCTGAACTCAGTGCCCGCTAAGCGAGTGGGAAGAGTTGGGAGCGGGGAGAGGGCTGGACACAAACCAAGTTGTCCATCCTAACCGCGAGGTTGAGTAAGATAATCATTTTAATTTTGTGAAATCTGAAGGTGAGAATGCGGAGCCCAAGCTCGGTCCAAATGCTAAAGGCTGTGCCCTTCCCACCACCCACAGCTGCTGCTTGGGCCGGGATGGGAGAAAGGAGCCCCAGGTGCGGATGATTCGCACTGAAGTCATGACTCCACCCCTTGCCGTGGTCCCAGGTCCCAGCCTTGCAGGAAAACTTTCCCCTCCAGGAGGTGAACCTGAGTCTGGTGGGTGAAACACCTTAAATGTGGGCAGCAGTGGGCCCCGAGGGAAGGAGGGAGCCTGGGGGGAATCTGGCCCAGCTCCTCACAGTACACCTGTTTAGGGCACCTCAGTGGGAGCCACCAGCTGAGCTGAGCCCTCTTCCTCATCACCGCCAACCCCCCACACACCTGGGCCAAGCAGAGAAGATAGGCATCTGTGTTTGGGGGGTTGAGTGTGGGAGCCAGGCTGAAGGGATGGGCAGGGCCCCAGCAGGGTGGGGAGCCCCCAGCCCAGCACATTGGGCATTGTTTAGGGGTGACTCTGCTCTTGCACGTGTGGGAGGGCTGTGTGGCTGGGGTGAACCTCAGGTACCAACAGTCATCAGACACCTGAACAAGGGAACGATACCGAAGGAACGGGGTTAGTATGATGAAAACAAGAACTTGGAGCAGGAATACTCAATAGCCTTAGGCAGACAGCCTTAGCCTTACACTGTGGCCTCCCAAAAGGCCAACTAGGGTGGAAAATTAAATCTGGTCATCAAAGAAACTTGCTAAATGGGCTGGATGGGTTAGTGGACGNCTGCACACAGCCACCCCCTGACCTTGTGGGGAATCAGGTTGCTGTCTCCCCAGCACTGTGCCCAAGGGAACAAGGGGCCCCAGCAGCTACATTTGTAGGCTTTTGTCCAGAGCTGCCCTGTCCGAGGGGCCGAGCCTTAGAGGGGAGGGGGCAGGCCTGCAGGCTCACACAGCTGCTTGCCTCAAAAGACTGGACCACGCTGGGACGAATGGTAGAAATGCTGAAGGATAGAAGTTCGTAGAAACGGGAACCAATCACCTCCGCAGCCAACACCTTGGCCTTGTTGGCAATTTTGGTGAAATTAAAAAAAAAAATCATTGATTTGTGCAGTGTTGGCTTGGACCCACAGGTTGGGGCCTAAAGAGGCTGGAAGTGATAAAGGTTCTTATCGTGAGAGACGTTGGGGCCAAAGGGTCGCTGCTGGTGAGGCTGCCTCCTTACCCGACCCTTTGCAAAGGATAGTTCGCAGGTGGTGTCTGCCGGTGCGGGAGCTGCAGTTCACACATATGGACACCGGATGGCGCCAGAGAACCAGCGCTGGCAGCTCTCACCTCTCAGGCCGGTGGGAGCCTGGCACTCAGATCAGACCTGCCTGGACCCATCGTCCTGGTTCTGAAAACTGTGGGCAGGGCCTAGGCCATGCACGGAGGGGACCCCGGCTGCTGATGGCTGAGTGGACGGTATCTGAAAGCAGAGGGCTTGGAGTGGTTTGGACCCCAGGGACAGACCAGGAGGTAGACTGAGGTCCAGGTGGGTCCAGCTGGGACACCTTAAGTGTCCCTCTCTGTTCTCCTGGAGGCCTCTGCGGTAGTAGCCTCACCTCCTGGCTCCCCTCATTTACAGGCTCCATACGAACCAGAGGTGCAAACAGGAGCCCTCAGATGTGTTTACAGGTGGATATATTCTTTTGAGGGTGAGGCACCCAGGGGTCTGGCCCAGGGACCAACCAGAGCATGACTGCTCTGATTGGAGCTGAGGGTTCTTCCCTGCCCCCACGACCCAGGAGTCCTGGCCCTGGTGGCATCGGCGCCCCTGACCTCAGACTTCAACAAGGGCTGCCTGGCCTCGGCTCTGTCCTCAGACCTCCTCAGCACCGACTGCCTGAACTCAGTGCCCGCTAAGCGAGTGGGAAGAGTTGGGAGCGGGGAGAGGGCTGGACACAAACCAAGTTGTCCATCCTAACCGCGAGGTTGAGTAAGATAATCATTTTAATTTTGTGAAATCTGAAGGTGAGAATGCGGAGCCCAAGCTCGGTCCAAATGCTAAAGGCTGTGCCCTTCCCACCACCCACAGCTGCTGCTTGGGCCGGGATGGGAGAAAGGAGCCCCAGGTGCGGATGATTCGCACTGAAGTCATGACTCCACCCCTTGCCGTGGTCCCAGGTCCCAGCCTTGCAGGAAAACTTTCCCCTCCAGGAGGTGAACCTGAGTCTGGTGGGTGAAACACCTTAAATGTGGGCAGCAGTGGGCCCCGAGGGAAGGAGGGAGCCTGGGGGGAATCTGGCCCAGCTCCTCACAGTACACCTGTTTAGGGCACCTCAGTGGGAGCCACCAGCTGAGCTGAGCCCTCTTCCTCATCACCGCCAACCCCCCACACACCTGGGCCAAGCAGAGAAGATAGGCATCTGTGTTTGGGGGGTTGAGTGTGGGAGCCAGGCTGAAGGGATGGGCAGGGCCCCAGCAGGGTGGGGAGCCCCCAGCCCAGCACATTGGGCATTGTTTAGGGGTGACTCTGCTCTTGCACGTGTGGGAGGGCTGTGTGGCTGGGGTGAACCTCAGGTACCAACAGTCATCAGACACCTGAACAAGGGAACGATACCGAAGGAACGGGGTTAGTATGATGAAAACAAGAACTTGGAGCAGGAATACTCAATAGCCTTAGGCAGACAGCCTTAGCCTTACACTGTGGCCTCCCAAAAGGCCAACTAGGGTGGAAAATTAAATCTGGTCATCAAAGAAACTTGCTAAATGGGCTGGATGGGTTAGTGGACGCAGCTGAAGAGCAAGTAGATGCGTTGGATGATTAAGCCGAGGACTCGCAGCATGAAAGGACGAGGGACGAAGGTGTGGATGCAGAAGACAGGATTCATTTTTTGGTCCAAAAGGAGACAAAGATGCAGGAGGGAACTTCCTAAAGCTGAGAATGTCCCGGGACTCAGATTGAAAGAGGCCACAAGGGCCAGGCAGGATGAATCTACCACTGGACAGGGGTTGATGTTTTATTAGAGCCTAAATATTTCCAAACAGAAACTAGACAACTTTCAAGAGAAGGTAACAAATACTAGAAACAAGAAAAAAAAGGTAATTATCTCCACATCCTGAGGGAAAATAATTGCACACTCACAGTTCTTTACCCAGCTGAATGTAACACTAAAAACACTTCCTGATGACATGGGAGGTCTCAGATCATATGGTATCAAAAACAATTCCTTTTCGAGAATACCACTAATTGATGCTCTCTGGAAAGAAGAAAAACTAATCCAGAAATGGAATATAAGAAACAATGACGAGTCAAGAATGATAAAAATTTGCTAAGTCTAAGAATGTGTTGGCTGCTTAAGGATTAGTGACAATTTGGTACTAAAATTATAGATGTTATGAAAAAAGGAGGTAGTTTATGGGACAGAGGAAAGCATGCCAAAGCTCTTGTCGAGGGGCAGATTCAGCATGAGTACAGTACTGGTACTGGAAGGTTAAGTATGTGAGTGAAAGTGTTAAGGGAAATCTCCATAAAATAGAGTGTATAACGTAAACTATTAGAAGGAAACACTGAAGTGGGAAAAATGAAATAAATCCAACAATACTAGGAATGCGTGAAAAACAAAGCACAGGAAATAGAAGACAAAAGTGACACCAGGAATAAGATCAAATATTTCAGCAACTGCAATAAATGTATATGTGTGTTATGTACGCTCAGTTGTGTCTGATTCTTTGCGACCCCGTGGACTGGAGCCTGCCAGGCTCTGTCCATGGAATTTTCCAGGCAAGAATACTGGAGTGGGGTGCCATTTGCTTCTCCGGGGGATCTTCCCAACCCAGTGATCGAACCCACGTTTCATTACGTCTCCTGCACACAGGTGGATTCTGTACCAATGGTTTAAATATGCCTATTCAGGAAAAAAACTCCAGGGATAAGAAAAAAAATCCTGTCTTCAAGAAACACATATAAATGATAACGACCCAGAACGATTTCATAGCAGAAGGGAAAAATACATTTTTTAAAAAGTCCTAACCAAAGGAAATAGATGAGTGCACATCAGAATCAGACAAAAGAGAAACCAAAGGAAGAATACTTTAAAATGGACGAAGTTGGACTCATTCATTCAAGGCTGCAAGAAGCAATCTGCCAGCAAAATAAAGGTTATGGAATGTCGTTCCCCTAACAGCATAGTTTCAACATGTTTAAAATGAAAACTCACAGAACTATAAAGAGAAACGGTCAGTTTCAGTTAGGGATAGGTTTCAGTACTTTTCCCTCTGAAACTGACAGGTCAGAGAGGCACGACTGGGAATATACGTACACAAGCAGTCCAAAGAGACATTGCATTGTTGTCAGATGTACGTGGATGGACTGGTCATAAAAACAAAACGTTGGCAAAGGAGGGATGAAGCTGTGGACCCCTGTTATAAGGTCACATGACAAAAACCTCTGGCAAAAACCTAAGTACCAAGCCTCATAGCAAGTGTTGCCATGAGCCTCCAGACCTAAACCGGCCAGTTCCCTGACCCCATATTAGGTAAAATACCCACTCTGTTATCCACCCTATCAGTTCAGTTCATTCAGTCGTGTCCAACTCTTTGCAACCCCATGGACTGCAGCACGCCAGGCTTCCCTGTCCGTCACCAACTCCCGGAGCTTGCTCAAACTCATGTCCATCGAGTCAGTGATGTCTTCCAACCGTCTCATCCTCTTCCTTCCCCTTCTCTTCCTGCCTTCAGTCTTTCCCAGCTTCAAGGACTTTTCCAATGAGTCAGTTCTTCGCATTAGGTGGACAAAGTATTGGACCTTTAGCTTCAGCTTCAGTCCTTCCAATGAATATTCAGGACTGAATTCCTTTAGGATTGACTGGTTGGATCTCCTTGCAGTCCAAGGGACCCACCCTATAGCCTCCTAATAATCACCTAATGCCACCCTTCCAGCAGGAATTTACTTTGTCTTGAGGCTATAAAAATTGGCTGCTAGCCTGCGGAAGAGTTTGGCTTTTCCCTAAGCATGCTGACTGGTCTAACAGCGCCACCCACCTGGTCTTCCAGGTGGCTCAGTGGTAAAGAATCTGCCTGCTGATAGTAGATGCTGGTTCGATCCCTGGGTCGGGAAGATCCCCTGGAGAAGGGAATGGCAATCCATTCCAGTGTTTTGCCTGGAGAATGCCTGATGGGCTACAGTACATGGGGTTGCAGTGAGTCGGACACAACTGAGCATACACACACACCCCACACACTCTCATTCTGGAAATTCTTTTCTAGCCCAAGTGTGGACCACAGCAGGAGCTAGTTATTCTGGAGACAATAAACCATCTCCTTAGTAAAGGGAGAGAAACCTGTGGCTGAGCTCAGCAGACCGGTCAGATCGCATCCTCTTGTGCAGAAACCATAGCCAGGGCAGTGGGACCAGTAAGAGGGGACAGAGGGAGGGGGGAGGCGGCATCAGGGTGGGGAGGGAGCAGGGCTTGCCTGTGAGTCCAGACTTGCCAACCTCCGCCAAGCAGCCCCCGAGCTTTCCGTGAGCCACTCCCGACACCCACTTTGCAGATGGGAAGCCCGAACTGCACACAGGTCTAGGGGATCACAGCAGGGCCAGGGTCAGGATCTGGACCCATCANTGAGTCCAGACTTGCCAACCTCCGCCAAGCAGCCCCCGAGCTTTCCGTGAGCCACTCCCGACACCCACTTTGCAGATGGGAAGCCCGAACTGCACACAGGTCTAGGGGATCACAGCAGGGCCAGGGTCAGGATCTGGACCCATCAGTGGCCCACACAGCCAGGAATTGCGAACCCCCAGGGGGAGCATGAACCACTGTGAGAGCTACTCTGACGCTGCTCTAGTCCCTCTGGGGAGAGAGCTGGCCGTCTCAGCTGACCCTCTAAGAAGTTTGTGACCTAGAAAACTTTAAGAACCCCTGACTCACACATTGGGATGCTTCCCAGAACTGGAAATGAGGGACTCCAAGAGCCAGGCATGGGGGTGGATGGGGATGGGCAAAGACTCCCCTGGGGCCAAGAGGCCCTGGATTGACTGCCCAGGCCTTTCTGGCATACCCACAGGTCAGGACAGGACATTCAGAGCGAAAAGACGTACTCTCCGGAATCCTGTCTCTAGTCTAACACTGTCGTTTCACAAATAAGTCCTGAGTCACCCGTGGTCCTTCCGCCGGTAGGCGGCTGCCCTCACCTCGGGGGTCCAGCCACTCCTATGTGACTCCGGCTGGAAGATGGAGCTCTGTCCCCGCAAGGAGCCTCCAAGGCAACAGAGCGACCAGAAGCCATCAGCTGGGGGCCAGATGATGTGGCTTGGGTTGTGTTTCGTTTTTTAAGTTGCGTATGCGTTAATTGCTCAGTTGTGTCTGACTCTGCGACCCTATGGCCTGTAGCCTGCCAGGCTCCTCTCTCCATGGAAGAATACTGGAATGAGTTACCAGGCCCTCCTTCAGGGGCTCTACCCCAGCTAGGATGGAGCTTGGGTCTCATTATGGCTCCTACATTGGAGTGGGTTCTTTACCACTAGTGCCACCAGGGAAGCCTGAAGACCCAGGGCAAGAGGGCTGAAAGAAGAAGGCCTGGGTGGCTGCGAGTGTAGACAAGGTCGGGAGCGGGAGGGGCAGGAGACAGGTGAGCACAGACAGCCTCCACCTGCCCCAACCTCAGCTTGTTGCTGTCCTCGGACCGCTAGCCCAAGATCCTGCTATGACAGTGACCCCACACCCAGCTCCCCTGGGTGACTGTACACATCTCCTGGGTAACTGGCCGCCTTCCTCAGCCTCATCAGTGCCCGGTGCTGGTCCAGGTCAGTGCCTGGGGAAATCTGCCAGGAAGATTAATAGGTGTTCAGGTCAAACAACCAAGCTGTCAAGGATTAGGTAAGGCTGAAGGATCTGTGTTCCTGCTTTAACCTCGAACTCCTGGGAGGGGTAGAGCAGCCCGACTAGGGGATGCCTTCCGGATGGCAAGGGGTGTACTTTCAGGAGCCAAACACCAACAGTAAGAAAATAGGTCTTCCAGGCTCTCCTGAGAGGCCGAAGCAACTTCTTGAAAACTTGGAGGGCTTCCTGGAGGAGGCAAGGTTACTCAGCTTGGAACCCAGAAACCAAGTGTATTTCCTTTCCATCAGGGGCTCCCCTGCCCTGGCTCTCAGGCCACAGGAAGTGGAAACGGGCAGCGAGCCCAGCAGCTTACACTGCTTAATTCATCAGGTTTCACTGCTTTCCTGAGCGCTGTGCCCTCCAGCTGAATATTCAGGCTGGCTCCCGGCTTAGCCGCGTCTGCGTCTGTGCAGCTCTATTTTTACAGCCGTGAAGATGGCTGACGAAAACATTTTAAGACTCACAGAAATTAAAAATGTAAAAGCCGGGTGCCAGCTGTTTTGTTCAGAAAACAGGATAACACCTGCATTCTGTCTCACTGAACGGCACTCTATGCTTTACCCCCCAGCCCCACCCAAGGGCCCAGCCCGCTTCACCCCTTACCCGCTTGTGTCCTCGCCAAGCCCCTTCCCATCTGTGCTGTGGTTTCTGCCTTGTGAAAAAGAGATGTTTGGGTGAGTGGATTCCCACTCCTCTTGGGTGATTCAAGAACTATTCCCTGCAGGGGTGGAGGGAGGCAGGGTCAAGACCCAGGTTCCAGACCTGCAACCACTGATCCTGCTCCCTCGCCGTGGCCCAGACAGGCCATGCCTCCCTCCGCGGGGCCGACACCAGACACTCTGGCTGACTGGCACTTCTGAGCATCCTTCCCAGGTCAGGGGACTTTCCCGCGGGGAAGACGGAAGTGTGCTTCCCTGAGCCCCTGGCTGCCAGGCTCCTGTGCCTGGTCTGAGTTCGGCCAGACACAACCCACAGGACGTGCTCCGGGAGCAGTGGGCATGGCCACCAGGGTCCAGAGGGACCAGTGCTTATGTCTACTGTGAGCCTTTGTGTCTTTTTTGTTTTGTTTCTTCATTTCCAAAGTGAGGTTAACAGTGTTTGTCCCTCTAGATTCAGCATCCACCCCGTCCACTGTTGTAGTCCTGGACATGGACCCTTCCTGGAACTCTGGCTTCCGTGGGAGGATCCATCAGAGAGCAAGCGAGGGAGGAAGCAGCTGGGGGTCTCTTCCTGGCCCCCTCCTCTCCTCAAGCCATGAGTCTCACTGAGGGGCAGCCCTGGGGGCTCTGAGAGGCAGTGTAATAGCGACTGTCCTTGGAGCCCAGGAGAGCACTGTACATCCTGGCTGCAGAGGATGAAACCAGAGCCCTGCTGACGATGCCCTTGGCGTGCCCTCGGCCTGCCTTGCTTTCACTCCTGTTGTTTTCCTCTGGCATCACACTGTCATCTTGTTTCTCAAGTGATGATCTTCTTGTCCGCTTCTGCCAACAGAGTGGGTCTGAAAAGCACAGGCTGTTCTCAGCTGTCTCCCCAGCACACAGTCAGCGAGAGCACTTGATGAGTTCATGGTCCCTAATGGGCCCCAGCACTGCCAGGCGCCAGGAGGAGAGGCACAGTGCCTACAGGCCTCCTTGTGCAGTCATTCAGGTTGCACACTGCAAGACTTACCCGGCCGGTGGAACAGGGGGAGCTGAGATCAGCCTGAGTGTTCCTACCAAGCTGCACTTGGGAGAAAGAGGTGTCTTTTCTGAAGCACCCACAGGGGCTGCATGAATGAGTGTGTCTCTACCCCAAAGCCTGGTTTTTATTTATTTACACAGAAGACTCCATCCTCCCGCCTATGTTCGCCTCCCAGCCCCGGGTACCTCCCTTTTCGTTATGTCCTCTTTGCCTTCCAGGAAGTCAGCAGCTCCCCCACGGAGTGTTGTGGTCTGAGAGAGCCCTGCAGGGATCAGCAGGGATCTGAGCTCAGAGACACTGACCTTCCAGAAAAAGGCGGGGTCGGGCCACTGGGAGCAAGTGGTCAGGCCTGGAGAAACCAGTCATGGATGGCTGCAAGAATAATGACCCTGGCCACGAAGTGGACTCAGAGTGGCCTGAGAGGCAATTAGCACAGACCCCTCCCCAACAGCCCATTAAACTTAGGGCGGCTTAAACCGAACCCCATCCTAAAGAGCTCTATTTAGAGTCTACTTAATATAAATTGTTCTATAAAGAGGAAAAACTCCCAACAATCCAGGCAAGAGAGTAGCTCCAAGTGGGAGCTGTTAACGAATGGGCTGGAGAGGCAGCCTGAGGGTCATTGAGCTGCTGGGCGGGTGGAGCCCAGAGGTATGAGGCCCAGCTCAGCGCACTCTGGCTCACTCTGTCCCAGGGCCCCCGCCGCCCCCACTCCCTTTAATGTCTGGAACCCAGAGGGGCTACATGTCGGGGGAACTGCCTCTCTGCCTCTGCCCAGGGCCATCAGACCTGGGCAGGACTGGACCCTGCAGTGTGAGGCCCTGGTTGTGTCCCAGCACTAGGGGCATTGCACTCGGCTCTCCCCCTTCCCGAGGAGGAGAAAGTCTTGCAGACAGGGCTCCCTCTGGGCAGCACCCAAGTGTCTCCCTTCTGGCTGCATGCAGAAAGCCCAGCTGGGACTCCAGGCAGCTGGTGGGGAGTGGAGCCCCGTGTGGGAAACAGTGAAGATCCCACCTCCATGTGTAGCTGTGCTGAGACCACTGGTGCCCAAGGCCTCGGGTGCTCAGCTTCCCCTTTCTGGGGCAGGAGGGGCCTGTCTCAGACCCCAGAGCAGCGGTTGTCAGGTGGGGCCCCTGGAGCAGCAGCTGCAGCGTCACATGGGAAGGTGTCAGGAATGCTCAGGCTTCCCTGATGGCTCAGCTGGTTAAGAATCCACCTGTGATATGGGAGAGACCTGGTTTCGATCCCTGGGTTGGGAAGAGCTCCTGGAGAAGGGAAAGGCTACCCACTCCAGTATTCTGGCCTGGAGAATTCCATGGGCTGTTTATCTATGGGGTTGCAAAGAGTCAGACATGACGGAGTGACTTTCACTTTTCTTTTCAAGCTTAGCCGCAGACCCTGGAACCAGAAACTCTGGCGGTGGACCTAGCCCTCCAGGGTTTTCTGGTGAGCTCTCACATTTGAGGTTCCTGCCCTAGTGGCAGTAGAATTATTGCTGCTATCCATGCTTTTCGAACTTGAACCTGACCAGGACTCACCTGTGGAGCCACTGAAACGTAGCTGCTGATGCAGCCCAGGGAGGCCCAAGACTCTGCATTTCTAGCAAGGCCCTGATGCCGCTGGCCACTGACCTGCGCTGAGCAGTGAGGGTGCAGGCACGTTGATCAGGTGCTTGCTGTTCGCCAGGCTCTGTGCCAAGACCGTGACCAGATCGCCTCACTTCACCTCCTGGAAATGCTGAGAGACAGATATTATTATTAGCATTTCCGCTTTGTGACGGCTTTATAAATAAATAGTTCACAAACCATACAATTCACCCGTTTAAAGTGTGCAGATCAACAGCTTTTGGTCCATTCATAGAGTTGCACAGTCATCAGCATGATCAATTTTACAACATGTCCACCACCCTCAAAGGGAATCAGCTCTTCTTCACCACCCCTCTTCTGGCCCCTGTCTGGAAGCACACTTACCTGTTCTGGACACCCCACGTAGATGGGATTGTACACGTGTGGCCTGCGGTGACTGGCTTCTTCGTGAGCATAGTCCAGTCTCATCCACTTTGCAGCATGGTCTGTGCTTCACTCCTTCTGTGGCTGAGTAACGTCCCATTGTCGCATGGACTATGTTTTGTTTGTCCATCACCTGCTGATGGACACGTGTGTGGCTTCCATTTTTTGGATATTGTGACTAGCACTGCACTGAACATCCGTGAACACATGCTTCCATTTTACAGATGAGGACACTGAGGCTGAGGGCCAGGCAACCTGGGTGAGGTCACTGCCCTGTCCAGGGTGTCCTTCACTTCCTGGCCACCCGTCCCAGAGGCCAGCAGAGCTTGTTTCTGGAGGAGGAGCAGGGCCTTGAGGTCCTGGGTCTTAATCTTGACTCAGCTCCTCCCTGGGGAACCTTGGGCTCTCACTTAAGTCTGAGCCTTGGGAGACAGAAGATGAGTCTGTTAAGAGCTGTGTATCTGGGAAGGAAGCAGGGAAAGTGTTGATGTGGACAGTGGATGAGGTCTCAGCAAGTGTCCGCCAGACAGAGTGCCGAGATCAGGGGTCAGAGGGGCCAAGGGCACTGGCTAGGGCCCTTGTTGTCGGAGGGTGTGGTGTGGGGAGTGGGGAGGGCAGGACGCTTCGGGCAGTGCACAACCCATGCAGCTGTCCATGGCAGCCCTGGGGGTGGGCGACTCTTGGGGACGCAGACTAAGATCGGCTCTGGTGTGACTGTGTGGCTGGGGGCATCGTGGAAAGGCCCAGAGACTGACAGTGGCTCCTCAGCGTGGTCACAGGTGCCCGGCAAAACCACAGTCAATATCGCTGCCTCTGAGGGTGGGGCCCACATGCTCAGCCCATAGGGCCACCGAGACTGGGGAGCCTCTGGTCTGTGCCCTGGGCTGGGACCGGACACAGTGGAGGAGGCCAAGGTCAGGAGCAAGCCCCGGCCTTGATGCACCAACACGGAACACGTGGGCTTTTTTAAAATTGGAGGATAAGTGCTTTACAATGTTGTGTTGTTTTCTGTTGTACTACAGCGCGAATCAGCCGTGAGTATACGTGTGTCGCCTCCCTCTTGAACCTCCCTCCCCCCTCCCACCCCATCCCCCCTCTCTAGGTTGTCACAGAGCACCAAGTTGAGCTCTCTGACACACTGGCTTGAGAGCCACTGACGACCGGGTCTAGCTGGTCTGCCCATCTTTGACGATGTATCTGAAGCAGCTGGGGAAGTGGCCCGAGTGGCCAGAATAGGAACAGACCATTAAACTGAGGTTCTAAAAATATGCCTGGAAAAATGGACTTCCTGTGTCCACACACAGCATCAGGTGTACAGGGCAGCCTGGGGGTTGTCTGCAGCCCCCCACCTGCTCCGCCTGCCGCTGAGTGGCTGGTAAGAGCCTTCGTCAGCACACCCACCACCTCCTCCTCCCACTCTCTGTGCCCAGAGGGCAATGAGTCTGCTGCTGCCTCGCAGTTACCATCGCACACTCCACTGTAGGGGGGAGGTGGGTGGGCAGAGAAGGTCAGCCAGCACGCTGACTGTGGGGAGAAGCCACCTGCTCCGTGGGCATGGAAGTTAAAGGACCCCCAGAGCCAGGAGGGGTGAGGGCAGAGGCCACCCCCACTCACCCCCGCAGTCCAGGCTCTGCTCCTGCCCTGCCCCCTGCCTGCTCAGACGACCACCCTCCACCATCATGCTCCGGCTGCCTGTGGGTCAGACCAGCAGGAGGAAGGAGCGTGGGGGCCCCTTGTAAGACCAGGGTCCGATGGCTCTTTCTGGGCTCCAGGGTCTGCCCCCCTCCTTGGCGTGCAACCTTGGGGTGGTGACAGCCTCCACTCTGCCAGTCCTGGGTGCTGGTTTCCTCCAACAGGGCTCAGACTACATCGTACCCCGCCCCACCAATTACCTGCTGCGCATGAGCTCCATCTCCTGCCAGACCCCGGCCATGGTCCCAGATGAGTGTGGGGCTTTAAGGCCAGCTACCTGAGGAGAGTAGCCACCTCCGGGTGGCTGGGCTCTGTCAGGCCAGCCCACATCAGGCCCATGGTCTTCCAGAGGGCATGACCCCAGATGAGACCACAGCTCAGGCTGGGGCTGCAGAGCGTCTGGCATGGCCTGTGCCTGGGACTGACTCTTGATGACCTAGGCAGTGGGCACCATTGTCCTCATTTTATAGACAAAGGAGCTGGGGGTCCAGGAGGTGTGAACTGGCTCAGGCCTGAGCACCCAATGGGCTCAGAGCCCGTCTCCCCCTCCCAGCCCTGAACACCCTGGCTGTCGCCCCAGATGTCGCCCCTGGGAGGCCCAGGGTGACAGGGAGCCCCTAGCACACGTCCATGAATGGTGTGGGGTTTTGGGGCCTCAGTCTCCTGTCCAGAAAAGGGGCAGAGCCCCTCCTGGGGTTGTGGCAAAGCTGAAATGGACATGACAGATATGGACGTGACAGCCTTCATAGGACTCTTCCCGTCCTCCCACATGCCTCTTGCTCCTGCTTGTGTTAAGGACCCCCGAGGCTGTGGAAAGGAGCCTGGTAACCACTGTGTCCAAGTCACTCAGAGGTGCCGGAAGGTACAACGCTGGAGGCCAGGCGGCTGTGGCTGGGTCACCCCTCTACCTGTATGACAGCTGAGGCAGCAGGACTGGGGTGTTTGTTATGTTCTGGACATTTCTCCAGCATGGTGGGGGTTGTGGTTTAGGAACCAGGAGTCCTGGGTTCTGGAAAGACAAAACAGGGCAATGCAGGAGAAGGTGGGGGGGGCCCTGAAGACACTAGACATCTGTCTGGCCCTCCCCCAACTGGGGTTCTCCCAGGAAGACGCTCCCATGGCTCTCTGGAATCAGATGGGAGGATGACCAGACAGGGTGTCCCCTCTTGGGTCTTCAAGGGATAACCTGCTTCCCAGTGACCTTGGACAATGCTGCCCCCTCTCTGGGCGGTTTCCTACCCCTTCCAGGGGCGTCACTGGGTGGAGACTGGATGGTGTACACCCTCCCCCTTCAGGACTGCCTCTTCACACAGAATTTTCCAGGGAACCTCACAGGCAGAAGGGAAGTGGAGGGGCCGCTGGAGGTGCAGACAGGTGGAAGGAGCCACGACTGAGGCAATGTCCCCAGCCCCTTCCGCACTGGGCTGGTGGGGAGCACCTGCCTGTCCCAGTGATGTAACTCCGGCCGTGTCAGGGGAGGTTTCGCGTCCAGCTGACTCAGAGCTCACCTCATCCCACGCTTGTCTGCTGATCTTTGGCGTCCATCCGCCGGGACATGTTGTGCTGACGTAGGGGGCTGGTGGAACTGTCTCTTATACACATCTCTGGCTTGAGAGCCACTGACGACCGGGTCTAGCTGGTCTGCCCATCTTTGACGATGTATCTGAAGCAGCTGGGGAAGTGGCCCGAGTGGCCAGAATAGGAACAGACCATTAAACTGAGGTTCTAAAAATATGCCTGGAAAAATGGACTTCCTGTGTCCACACACAGCATCAGGTGTACAGGGCAGCCTGGGGGTTGTCTGCAGCCCCCCACCTGCTCCGCCTGCCGCTGAGTGGCTGGTAAGAGCCTTCGTCAGCACACCCACCACCTCCTCCTCCCACTCTCTGTGCCCAGAGGGCAATGAGTCTGCTGCTGCCTCGCAGTTACCATCGCACACTCCACTGTAGGGGGGAGGTGGGTGGGCAGAGAAGGTCAGCCAGCACGCTGACTGTGGGGAGAAGCCACCTGCTCCGTGGGCATGGAAGTTAAAGGACCCCCAGAGCCAGGAGGGGTGAGGGCAGAGGCCACCCCCACTCACCCCCGCAGTCCAGGCTCTGCTCCTGCCCTGCCCCCTGCCTGCTCAGACGACCACCCTCCACCATCATGCTCCGGCTGCCTGTGGGTCAGACCAGCAGGAGGAAGGAGCGTGGGGGCCCCTTGTAAGACCAGGGTCCGATGGCTCTTTCTGGGCTCCAGGGTCTGCCCCCCTCCTTGGCGTGCAACCTTGGGGTGGTGACAGCCTCCACTCTGCCAGTCCTGGGTGCTGGTTTCCTCCAACAGGGCTCAGACTACATCGTACCCCGCCCCACCAATTACCTGCTGCGCATGAGCTCCATCTCCTGCCAGACCCCGGCCATGGTCCCAGATGAGTGTGGGGCTTTAAGGCCAGCTACCTGAGGAGAGTAGCCACCTCCGGGTGGCTGGGCTCTGTCAGGCCAGCCCACATCAGGCCCATGGTCTTCCAGAGGGCATGACCCCAGATGAGACCACAGCTCAGGCTGGGGCTGCAGAGCGTCTGGCATGGCCTGTGCCTGGGACTGACTCTTGATGACCTAGGCAGTGGGCACCATTGTCCTCATTTTATAGACAAAGGAGCTGGGGGTCCAGGAGGTGTGAACTGGCTCAGGCCTGAGCACCCAATGGGCTCAGAGCCCGTCTCCCCCTCCCAGCCCTGAACACCCTGGCTGTCGCCCCAGATGTCGCCCCTGGGAGGCCCAGGGTGACAGGGAGCCCCTAGCACACGTCCATGAATGGTGTGGGGTTTTGGGGCCTCAGTCTCCTGTCCAGAAAAGGGGCAGAGCCCCTCCTGGGGTTGTGGCAAAGCTGAAATGGACATGACAGATATGGACGTGACAGCCTTCATAGGACTCTTCCCGTCCTCCCACATGCCTCTTGCTCCTGCTTGTGTTAAGGACCCCCGAGGCTGTGGAAAGGAGCCTGGTAACCACTGTGTCCAAGTCACTCAGAGGTGCCGGAAGGTACAACGCTGGAGGCCAGGCGGCTGTGGCTGGGTCACCCCTCTACCTGTATGACAGCTGAGGCAGCAGGACTGGGGTGTTTGTTATGTTCTGGACATTTCTCCAGCATGGTGGGGGTTGTGGTTTAGGAACCAGGAGTCCTGGGTTCTGGAAAGACAAAACAGGGCAATGCAGGAGAAGGTGGGGGGGGCCCTGAAGACACTAGACATCTGTCTGGCCCTCCCCCAACTGGGGTTCTCCCAGGAAGACGCTCCCATGGCTCTCTGGAATCAGATGGGAGGATGACCAGACAGGGTGTCCCCTCTTGGGTCTTCAAGGGATAACCTGCTTCCCAGTGACCTTGGACAATGCTGCCCCCTCTCTGGGCGGTTTCCTACCCCTTCCAGGGGCGTCACTGGGTGGAGACTGGATGGTGTACACCCTCCCCCTTCAGGACTGCCTCTTCACACAGAATTTTCCAGGGAACCTCACAGGCAGAAGGGAAGTGGAGGGGCCGCTGGAGGTGCAGACAGGTGGAAGGAGCCACGACTGAGGCAATGTCCCCAGCCCCTTCCGCACTGGGCTGGTGGGGAGCACCTGCCTGTCCCAGTGATGTAACTCCGGCCGTGTCAGGGGAGGTTTCGCGTCCAGCTGACTCAGAGCTCACCTCATCCCACGCTTGTCTGCTGATCTTTGGCGTCCATCCGCCGGGACATGTTGTGCTGACGTAGGGGGCTGGTGGAAGGATGATGGGGCTCAGGCGCTGTTGCCAAACGCATCTTGGGGAAGGCGAGAAGAAGGAAGATACGCAGACCTGAGTCCACTCCCCACGATGGAGGGCCATTACTGAGACCTGCCGGGATTGGGTTCTGGTGGAAAATGCCCAAGTGTGGGACACACCCACCTGCCCTCCCCCACCCATCTCTGCAGGCGTGAAGGGAAGTAACCATGCCAGGGAAACTAGGATCCCCTGGGGACCGGAGGGCCGGTGTGCAGAGGGCATGGATTTGAGTAATTCAGACACACTGTCAAGAAAGTGCAGGGACACTGACTCAGCTCCACCCCAACCCCCTGCCAGACTTTGTGCAAATCCACTTGCCAAGACTCAGTCTCCTCGTCTGTAAAATGGGCTCGTTCACCTGACTCACAGGATCCAGCGAGGCTGAAGAGTTGTCTGTGCATCTTCAGGTGCATGTCTGCCACGTGAGGAGTGTACGCAGGTCTCCTGGGGGTCATTCCACGACCAGGGCTGAGCAGGCCCTGGGTTCCCCATCTGTGCCCAGGGAGGCAGGCTTCCTGACCCCAGCGTGAGCCCGTTTCTGGGAGTTTCTGGGACCAAGAATATGTGATTGAACCTGGCAAAGAGGACTTTGCAGGTGTGACTAAGGTGAGGACCTTGGGATGGGGTGGCAATGCAGGTGGGCCCAGTGCTGTAAGAGAGGCAGGAGGGTCAGGGCAGCCGGAGAGGTGAGGACAGAAGCAGAGGTCAGAGGGCTCTGAGGATGAAGGAGGGGCCAAGAGTCAAGGAATGCTGGGAAAAGGCAGGAAACAGATCCCCACCCTGCCCACCCAGGGCTGTGGTGGGCTCTGGCAAGAGCGCAGATCTGCCCTCACGTTGGGCTCTGGTCTCTGAGTGGAGACGCCTTTGCTGTCTTAAGCCAGTTAGGCACGGGTCCACGGGGCCCCGTGTGTATTTGCCTTGCCCCATCTCGGTGGCCTCGGCTCCACATCTCCGTCTCTTCTGACCTGGAGAGCCTCCTCAGTCTTCCCTTCTCTCTCATGAACTTTACTTTCCTAAGAGCACTCGCCAAGTGCTTTGTGAAACGTTGCTCACCTCAGGTTTGTCTGATGCTTTCTAGAGTTTGGACGGGGGCTGTGTATTGTCGAAAAAACGGCAAAAGACGTCAGGAGGGACATGACACTTCCTGCCATTGCTGGGGATCCCAACCTTGTCCACGAGTGACCCTGGCGTCCTCCAGTTCTCTCTATTACAGAATTATTGTTTTTCCCTCTGTAACTAATAAATATTTGGGGAGAAATAACTTGCGACCATGCAGATCTTGCTTCTCCTTAAACATTCTCCCACTGATTGTAGCGTACACAGTGGCCCTTGCCTGCAGCAGCAAAGTCTGCTGTTCTTCTGTGACCTGCTGACTCCCTCATGCCTCCACGTTTCTTGTTCTTTATTTTGCTTTCTTTATTTGTTTTATTTCTTTTGGGCTGTGCTGGGTCTTGGTTGCTGCATGGACTTTTCTCTAGTTGTGGCAAGTGGGGGCTACTCTCTATTTTGTTGCTTGGGCTTCTCATTTCTGTGGCTGCTCTTGTTGCAGGGCACAGGCTCTAGGGCTCACGGGCTTTGGTAGTTGCAGGACGTGGGCTCAGCAGCTGCAGAATGTGAGCTCGATAGCTGTGGCTCACGGGCTTAGTTGCTCCATAGCATGTGGGATCTTCCTGGACCAGGGATTGAACCCATGGCTCCTGCATTGGCAGGCAGATTCTTTACCACTGAGCCCTCAAGGAAGCTCCAAATCCAGTACTACTTTTCAGCTTGATTTGTTCCTCAAATCTCAAAGCCAGTGTGGCTGAAGGCTCTGTGTTGATGTCTGTTTGCAAGAAGGTCGACCAATCAAGCCCCGGTCTGTCCATTCACTCATTGGTTCATTCATTGCTCATTCATTCAGCCATTTGTTGATTCGACAAAAATCACTAGGCCCCTGCCCTGTCCCAGCACTGCTGGAGGCCCAGCAGCAAAGGAAACAGGGGAGACTGGGGCCTGTTCTAATGAGGTCTGGGAGAGTGAGGGCTTACATTTATTCCAGGCAGCTGCTGAGGGTCTAGGGTTGTTTTGTTTTGTTTTTGAAACCAAAGTAGGCTAAGTGAGTCTTCCACACAAAAACTCTCCATGGGGGCCATGGTTCAGGATAATTGAGGGCAATCTTATTTAAAGCAAGATGACTCCTCAGCTGTTTGCTGCTGCTGCTGCTGCTGCTAAGTTGCTTCAGTCGTGTCTGACTCTGTGCGACCCCATAGACGGCAGGCCACCAGGCTCCCCGTCCCTGGGATTCTCTAGGCAAGAACACTGGAGTGGGTTGCCATTTCCTTCTCCAATGCATGAAAGTGAAAAGTGAGAGTGAAGTCGCTCAGTCGTGTCTGACTCTTAGCGACCCCATGGACTGCAGCCTACCAGGCTCCTCCAGCCATGGGATTTCCCAGGCAAGAGTACTGGAGTGGGGTGCCATTGCCTTCTCCACCTCATCTGTTTACATGACCCCATAACACACTTCTGTCTTCATCCCTTTCAGCAGAAGCAGTATTGCTAGAACCCTGGCCTTCAGAGTCACCTCGCTGGGCCACTTTCAGGCTAGGGTCCTCGGATCCTCTGGGTTCTGGGGTGCTGTAGGGGCAGAGGTCCAAGAGCCCGAGGCTCTCAGCCGCATTTCTGCACAAGAGCGGCCCCTCTGCTACCCATTTTATGAACTGGGCTTCCAGCCGGAGTTTTATTGGAAGAACGGTTTCTGGTGCTAAAAACCAGAGTCAGATGCCCCTTGTCTTCCTTTCTGAGGAATGGAAGTGGCGTGGCTAAGAATCCAGACCCGGTGGATGCCAGCCCTGTACCTTGTGACTTCAGGGTCCTCTGTATCTCAGTTCCATCATCTGTAAAATGGGTGACAGATGCAACTTCCACTTCAGTGGGGCTTTCGTGAGGATCAGATTGCAAATTCCATGACTGGCAAGAGCACACTCCTGATTTAAATTTCTAAGTTAAAAAAGTGACAAGGGCCCAATCTTCTTAAAAACATTGAAATACGACAAAAGGACCCAAACATATCTAGAAAATTCCCAGCCTCACTTCCAAGAGGAACTACAGTTAACACAGCTTAGTGTATATTATTCCAGACTGTGTTCTATGACCTTGCAAACGTACACAGTCAGGCTTAGAAATGCTTTGTACAAGTGTGGAATTTCACTGTACGTCCTGCCTTGCAATTTGCCACCCACAAGGAACGAGTTTCCTCGCCAGGAACTCTGCAGATTTCCCAGAGAAGGTGGCATTTGAGCAAAGGTGACGCACACAGAGTAGGGGTGCCACCTATCTGGGGGAACGACATTCCAGGAAGGGGAATAGTAAGTGCGAAGGCCCTGAGGCAGCGAGGCAGCGAGCCTGGCTTGTTCTAGAAAAGAGCCAAGTGGCCAGGGTGAATTGCCACATAGCCCTTAGAAAGGTGCGTCATCAGATGAGGAAACTGGCCCCAAGAAGGGACCCAGAGTGCCCCGAGGCTTGTGCGGCAGCTTGAATGTGACGGGCAGCTGGTTCCTCCTCCTCCTGCCTTGTCCAGTGAGAGTCAGTGCTACATGGAGGGGACATGCTGGAGCTTGAGGACAGACGTGTGGTCCAGGTCGCAGTTCCTGCCCCAGAGCCTCGGTCTTTTAGAAATTCAGGGCTCCTGCTCTTCCCATCGCTCAGCCTGATGTGGTTGAAGCGTGACAAACATTTCTAAGGGCAAGCATGAAGCAGGCTCCTGCACTCCTGGGGCTGCGGGGAGCATGGGGGTCTCACAGTCCCTTATGCAGAGACCTGCACCCCCTCCCCTCTTGGTGGGGCCAGGAGTGCCCCGCGTGGGATGTGTAGAAGCCTGTCAAGCTAGTTGGGCTGCACGGGGGTTACCTGGGCAGAAGGGGTGGAGGCCTGAGGATGGGATTGGGACTCGTCTCAGATCTGTTCTCACAGAGTTGGACATGGACAGGGGGTGTCCTCATGCTGCCAGCACCCCTATACAGACATTACCCCTCTCCCGGGGGCACTACCCTCTGACCTCTGACTCTGCAGGTCTGGACGTTCTGGTTCTCTCTCCATTCTCCTCCCTAGACCTGAGCAGTAGAGAGGCACGGTCTTCCCACCCCAGTGGCTGCTGTGGGCGATGTCCCCCTGTGGGGCTGCTGTGAACACAGCTGCTGGGCCCCTGGCACCTGGTTGGGCATGTCCTGCGGAAACTGAGTCCCGCTTCGTTTCTGCGGGCGGCGGCACCAGGCCCAGGAAGGGTTCTCTCAGGGGCACGGTCAGGAAGCACAGGCCTCCCCATCCACACGGCCCCATGAGCTCGCCTCCCAGAGGCGTTGGGGCACCGGGCTGGGCTGCAGACCCGGACACAGAGGTCTGCCTCCTGCAGCTCTGCTCAGGAGGTGCGGGGCTCATGCTCCCTCCCTCATCTCTCTGGAGGTCAGCTTTGGCCAGTTGCCCCCTCACCCACATCTCCACTTCTCAGATTCCACGTGTCCAAAGCGGAACTCGCTGCCTGCCTCCCAGGCCACGTCCTGCTCCGTCTTCCATCTCAGTGACCTTGAGGAGGGGCTGATGTCAGTTGCCTCCCTAACATGGCAAAGACGCCCCATGGCCACCCCCACCCCCAGTCCTGAGGATGAGGCCTTACCTGAGCCCTTCACCCGCAGCCAGAGGACACGTTCCAAAACCCAAGTCTGTGTGCGCACGGTTCTCCTCTGCCTGAGATTCCGTGCTAAAGGCCTGGCTCACCTCAGCCTGTGAAGACAGACAGATGGCCACGTGCGGGTGGGACACAGGACCGGTGCCCCGTACCATCTCCGAAGTCAGCTAAAGAAAGAAGAGTGAACCTGGATGCAGCCACAGCCCAGGACCCCAGTTTATGGAGAGCACAAGGGATCCCAACACATGCACAGGCCTGGCAAAACTCTGGCCATGCCACCTGGCGGGCTGTTTGCTCCGTCTCCATCTGCAGGAGCTCTGTTAAGTGATGTACAGTCTAATGTAACTGATGTACAGTCTAATCACCATGGGAGTCCTGATAACTGATGTGCAGTCTAACATTAGACTGTACCATATAGACCATATATGGTCTAATGTGTCTGATGTACAGTCCAATGTAGCTGATGTACAGTCCAGTGTGACTGATGTACAGTCCAATGTGACTGATTTACAGTCTAATCACCTCAAGCAGTGCTTGGCACACAGTGATTGTGCCTGTTCTCAGTCACTCAGTCATGCCCAACTCTTTGGGACCCCACAGACTGTATGTAGCCCACCAGGCTCCTCTGTCCATGGGGATTCTCCAAGCAAGAGTACTGGAGTGGGTTGCCATGCCCTCCTCCAGGGCATATGACACAAAAACATAATTAGGAAAGAAGATTGATCCTGCTGACATTTAATTGGGCTCAAGGAGAAGCCTAGGTCCTCCTGCTGGCACGAGCAAGGTGCCAGGACTTCCTAACACCTGATGGGACTTTGGTGGGAATGGGCAAGACCTCATGGCAGATGCCTGGCTCAGGGCTGCTGGTGCTTTGACTGGCATCACCCACCAGGCCTGAGAGGTGACCAATTCTTAGCTTTCGGCTCAATGTGCTACAGAAAGGGACTAGCCCGGCTTGCTCTGCCTCTGGAAGGACCAGGACAATCTGCCCCCAGCGCCCCTGGTAGCCATGTATACTCTCTGGCTTTCATCTGTAGAGGGCAAAATAAACAAGTTTGGGGAAAACAAACAGGAAAGCGCGGGGCAGGGCAAGTGATGACCCGTTGATTCACTGCTCGGCAGGAGGCCCCTTAGAACCAAAACCTTCGCCCAGCACTTTCCTTGCCGGGCCCTGAAATCAGAAACAACCCCTTGGCCAGAGTCCTACCAGGCTTCTGACGAGCACAGCCTGCTCTTCTGACACAGAAAACACGATTAGACATGCACAAGTGCCCGGGAAGTGCCCGGCCAGGTGCTGGACACTTGGCTTCCCAAGAATCCCAACCGGGCTTTCTCAGGACAACGAGGTTTGGGCGGTGAGGGTGATGGTGGCCAAGAGCACGGCGAGGACACTGTGTTTTGGTGTCGAGCCCTTTGCCAGGGCCAGACCACGAGGCAGCAAGAGAGAAGAATGTGCCAGGATGCTTCAAGACCAGGGAACTGAGTGAAACACGACAGTGGTGGTGCTGAATCACTCCAGAAGTTGGTGGCTTCGGGAAAGTGACTAACCCTGGGGCTTGGGTCTAGTCACCTGTAACGCTAGGCTAATAATAGAAACCGCCTCCCCTGGCTTGGTGACTGAATGAGATACTGGAGGTTAAAGCATTTGGCCTGATGCCCGGCGTGGAGTTCAGGACTCATTCAACTCTCGTTGTCATTAAAAGAACAAGCTTTATGTGTTTTAGACCATTTGAGGAGCCGTTTTTAAATGTTGGTTGGTAACGTCCGTGAAGAAGCTGGCCGTGAAAACAGGAAGCACAGACTCTGAGGGCAGCTGGGATTGGAGACATATTCCGGGTGGGGCCAGCTAGCTGCAGAGCATTTGGCACAAACTGTAGTCTGTCCGCCCCTTCTCATTTGGGTGGTGGAGGAAGGGCTGTTTTAGAGGCTGCAGAGAGGAATGTGAAAATCCTTGGTCTTTGTCAAGCTGTAATAAAGACATGAAATCTGCTGCATTTGATCATTTTTACTGCAAACCCCATTATTTTCTAGTTGTGATGATGGAATATCACCTCACGTGAACTTAAGGAGATCCGCAGGTGGTGATAGTGGTAAAGAACCCGCCTGCCCGTACAGGAGATGTAAGAGATGCGGGTTTGAACCCTGGGTTGGGAAGATCCCCTGGGGGAGGAACCAGTAACCCGTTCCAGTGTTTCTTGCTTGGGAAATGCCATGGGCCGGGGAACCTGGTGCACTACAGTCCACAGGGTCACAGAGTCAGACACAACTCAAGTGACTTAGCGCAAACAAGCAAGCCTCTCAAAAAGGGATTTACTGCCCCAGCTCATAGGAGAGAACGAGGATGGACCTGAACAGCTCCAGGCACAGCTAGGTCCAGGTGCTCAAGTCTCCATGTGCTCTGGCTCTCCAAGCCTCCTGGTTACAGCTCAACTTGCATTTCCTAATGAGTCTCCCTCTCCCTCCTGCACCCCTGCCATCGCCGGGGAGCCCACACCAGCCTCACAAAGGGCCCCAAGAGGGCACGTCCCCCATCCTGTGGCAGCACCTATGTGTCCTCTTCCTGGATGGTCTAAATGTTCTCACCCACCATGAGCACTGCCAGGAAACTCTCAAGTGCTCCATCTCCCTTCTCTCTCATCGCTGAGCCACAATCTTCAAAAGAAATGCCACACAGTTTAGTACTTGCTCAGGGTACTAGCCAGGACCCTGCAAGACAGAAGCCTCAGCTCACACTGGGCTCGTGGCCGCTGGCTCCAGGCCCCATAGTGTCCACAGGACTCCCTTCATTTCTGGTTCCTTCCTGGAGCTTGTCTGTGCGCAGGGCAGCTCCCGGGCCTGGTGAGTGGGGGGCAGGGAGAGGAAGCAGAGCTGTAAGGAGACTCATTTGAAAACAGTAATAGTCCACTTCCATCCCCACACTCACATCCGTCTCTGCTTGCATACCTTCTCTGACGGGGAGCACACCACTTCCAGGAGTGACTCCCTCTATAGACTTGGTCTCCTGTCGGTGTCTGTCCCAAGCTGGGCCAGTCCGGCCTCATACCAGGATAACACCACGACCCATCCTCTCCCCCCTTCCCTCCTTCTGCCTGAAACTCACTGGAGGATGGGCTGGACGCACAGGACCGTTATCCACGGAGCCACAGAGCGCTGAGTTGATCTCAAAGGGACAGTCCTGCCATCTCATTTCCCTGCCCCAAATAGCTACTTCCTCGCTGGAGGAGGCAGGGTGCTGGGGAGCAGGAAAGGGCCGGGGTAAGCTATCCACAGTTGCCTGGTTTCCAGGCCTTCCTTGGAAGGTCGCTGTTGACATCAGCCAAGCAGTAGGCAGGCCCTTCCAGGGCCCAGTGTAAACAGAGAGACGGGGAAGTTCAAGGCTGGGGCAGCGAACCACGAATAAGCATCCCGTCCACGGAACGTGACCTTCTCCCAGAGGAATTCGCCTTGTTTACAGATCATATCGATGCCCGGCCCTCCCATCTCACGTCAGATTGAGGGGAGAGACGGCCGCACACAGTGGGGGTCAAGTTAAAATGTGTCCAAGGTTGTTTTAATTGCTTCCCTCTCACGCTTGCGTGAGTGACTTCAAGCTCAAAAACACACGGGGCACAGTTCTGAGGTGTCTCGGCGCCTGGTCAGTCCAGGGGGGACACGTCTACACTGGCTATGGGGCTGCCATTGGCTGAATGAGGGGAGGGTGGTGTCATCACAGCTCTGTTCAGCTCACCCTTCTCCCGTCTCCTTCTCGGCCCAGGGGGTGGACGGAAGCAGGAGCCTCCTTCCCGGGACCCCTGCACCACTGGCCCCCATGCTGCCCGCAGGGAAGGACACGTGCACTGGCCGCGGGCGAGGTGCTCACCCCACACAGTGGAGGAGGCACATGGTTTTCTGGAGCCACGTCCAGTCTCCAGCCTCTGCCCGTTCTCCTTGCTGTCCCTGAGTCTAGTCTNGCACCACTGGCCCCCATGCTGCCCGCAGGGAAGGACACGTGCACTGGCCGCGGGCGAGGTGCTCACCCCACACAGTGGAGGAGGCACATGGTTTTCTGGAGCCACGTCCAGTCTCCAGCCTCTGCCCGTTCTCCTTGCTGTCCCTGCCGTCTGTCACCTTGCTGCACCCAGGCTGCTGGGAGGGAGCGGCACCCTGTGTGCCCCACAGGTGGGCGAGGGGGCAGTGGGCAGGCTGGGTCTGGCTTGAGTAGAGGACTGTGGACTCGTCAGAGGGCAGGAAAGGGGGGATGAGTGGGAAGAGCACAGATTTTCCAGGAGAGTTGTGGGCTCCACTGGAATTCGTGACGGTGGCACCATAGCCTTGCTCCTGGGCCTGGGGTGGGGGCTTCTGGACCGGGTCTTGGAAGGTGACGGAGGCTGCCAGCATGCACCGTCCTGGACGAGGGCTAAGTGGGTGGTAGGGTGAGGGGACCTGGTGTTTCTCATACTCACCAGAGGCTTGCTTCTCATTGTGGACCTTGGACTGGTAGAGACCTGGGAGCTCCTTAGAAGTGCAGACGGGTCAGGCCCTACCCTAGGCCCGCTAGTTGGAATCTGCATTTTACATAACTTTAGATGACCACTCTCCCACCCCCAACTGTTGTATTTTATCCGTGGAGAAGGAGAAACAGGGATTGAGAATCAGGGTCCCTGCTTAGCCGAGGCCCATTAAAGCTGATGTTTTTAGCCAAACCTGGAATCCAGAGCTGGCTCAAAGCATGCTTTTGGTTTCAGAACCCTGAACCAGTGCAGGCTCCACGTAGAAACACACTTTGAACAAACGAGGCAGTGGGTCCCCAAGGTATGTCTCATCACCGAGCCTGGGATGGCGACTTTACTTGGAAACAAGGTTTTTGCAGATGACAAGGTATCTCAAGGTGTGAGCCCATGGATTCCCCGGGTGGCTCCTAAATGCACTGATGTGCACAGATCAGAGACAGCAGAGGCACAGACGCACACACCAGGCCAAGGGCAGTGGCCACAGCTGCCAGGGGCTCTCAGAGGGCACGCTGCCCCGGGACCACCTTGATTTCAGACGGGGAATAAATCTGGGTCCTTGGAAGCCCCCAGTTTGTAGTCATTTGTTGCGGCAGCCGCAGGAAGCTGTGGCCACGCACACCTTTCCAAACAGGGAAGGAAAAACAGCCAAGAGTGACCCAAGAAGAAGCAGTAACCTGGCTGGTCCCCAGTTCCAGTGACCTCAGCTCTGTTCCTCCTCATTTCCTTGTTTCCTTTTTAAAATTGTTTTTAATATTTATTTTTTATTTATTCATCCAGCTGTACCTGGTCTTAGATGGGGCACGTGGGATCTAGTTCCCTAACCAGGATAGAATCCAGGCTCCCTGAATTGAGAGCACAGAGTGCCAGCCGCTGGACCACCAGGGCAGTCCCCTCCTTCTTTCTTTTAAATGCTCCTTGAAGCCAAAACACAGTCCAGACTGCAGGCACTGGTCCTGCGTGGTTGGCTGGTCACCAGACCATTGGAACCAGCCGGGCATTCATAAGCAAGGTGTGGTTTGTTCCTTTCCATCTTGTTTGGAGATTGTTTACAGCAATCATGATGCAGTGGACTGAGTCAGATTTTAACTGCTTACATGCCCTTCAAACGCGGACTTTTCAAATAAGGCATTTGGCCGAGTCTGCTCAGCCTCGAGGACTGTATTTCGGTTGCTCTAAAGCCTGGGTGGCAGCCCTGAATTTGGACAGAAACTCTGCAGGCTCTGGGGCTGTTAGAGCATTTCAACACTTCCCTCTAAAAAGTTTTCAGGATCCAAATACAAAGACTCAGGGCAGTAGTTTTCAACCTCGACTCACCTTGGAGATACTTGGGAAGCTTAAAAAGTAACAGTGGCAGTGTTTGGGCCTCCCACCAGATCAGACTCTCTGGAGGAACCTGGGAAACTACCTGCCTTGTGGAGAAGAGCCACCTCGAGGAGCTCCATGGGAGTCTCCTGTGTCGACATCCTCTCCACGTGTATTTGTTTTACGTATTTGTTTGGCTGCACCGGATCTTAGTTGCGGCATTCAGGATCAAGTGCCCTGGCCAGGTGTTGAGCCTGGGTCCCTGCATTGGGAGCGTAGAGTCTTAGCCACTTGGATCATGAGAGATGTCCCTCAGTATCCTCTCTGGAAATGCCTTTCTGCTTAAATAACAGCAAATCAACTCTGTTGCCCACAGTAAGCATCTGGATTGATGTAGAGTATAGACCATGGTAACCCCCATTTCACAGAGTAGGAACCTGAGGCTCAGAGAGGTGTGGCCCCTTGCCCAAGGTCATACCTCTTGGTAAAGCCTTTGGCAGTGAACGATTGCTCCCTTGATGATGCTGGAGTGGCTGGGGAGGGAAGGGGTTCGTGGTGTCAGCTGTTGCCCAGAACCCCATACACAAGAGGTGTGCTCTGCCGACCAGTGGAGAGGGGACAACCTGACCTCAAAAGGACTCCTGGGCACAGGAGACTTTCCAAGTACAGGGGTGCGTGTCCAGAGTGCGCCTCCACCCTGCTCACTGTCGAGGAGCCCTGGGTCAGGGCCGGCCTCACTTTGGCCATTGCAGGCAGTAGGACGACACATGTCAGCACTATTCACGTGGGTGGTCCCCACCCCCAGGTTGAGTCTTGGTTTTTGGTTTTGGCTTTGGGGGCTCTGGGGGGCTCTGGAGGCATGTCACATCCACATCTGTATTTGTATCAGGCAGAAGGGGGGCCTGGAACGTGGTGCTCGCTGCCAAGCAGCCCGAGCTGGCCCGTGACTCATCAGAGTGGAGGCCACTTCACCGCAGGTGAGCAGTGGGCAGAGGTTGCACTAGGGATGGTCCTCGAGCCTCCCATCGCAGCCCTCTGCACTTGGCGTCTAAATTAGGCTCACTCCTCCAGAAATCGGGGGTTGGGGCCCCAGAGGCCCAGGAGAGGCACAAAGGTGAGAGGTCACAGGATGCTGCCCCTGGGGGTGCAATCTGGACCTCTCTTGTGTCCCTTCTGGGAGGCTGCATGGCCTTGGTGCTTACATGGGCTGTAGTTACAGTACAGTCTCTGACCAGCAGCGGTGTCTGAGGGTTTGTACAAATGAACATCTCTGCGTTCCCACTGAATCAGAAGTTCTGCCCGTGGGGCTCAGTGCTCCATGCTTTAATGACCTCCGGGTAACTGCTGCACCTCAGGCCACTGGCTCAGCTGAAAGCCACTGGCTTGTGCAGCCCCATGAAGTGGGCGCGACAATGTATTCTGCTTTATCGCCGAGGTAAAGGAACCTCAGAAGGCTTGAGCCAGCTGCTCAAAATTACACAGTTATTAAGAGAGAATGAATTAGTAAAGGTGACTAAAGTAGTTCAGATTAAGTTCAGCTGTGAATAACAAAGACTCATAAATAGTTTATCAAACTAGTTTATTTTTTTCTTCATAGTCCAAACCACATGCTGGAGCTCCAGCCACAATCCAGGAAGCCAAAAGGAGAAAAGGGAGGAAGGTCATGCCCTTTGCCTTCCCGTATGACTTCAGCTTACATCCCATTGGCCACAGATTAGTCAGTTGCTTCACCAGCAGAAAGAGAGGCCCTGGGAAACGAAGTCTGTGTTTCAAGTTACCACGCACACAGGGGAAGCCTGGGGTGCTACTGGTGTGGAAGAACATAGATGCTGGGGACAACCCAAGGGTGCAGCTGGAAATCAAAGCTGATGGTTTCAATCGTCTGATGCTATTTTGTTACATGATGCCTCTCTCCTCCCCTTTTGGAAATTATGCAAAGACCAAGACTTCTTGAGCATCTTCCTGCTGCTTGCTGTACTCCTCGCACCTAGAGCAACGCATGGCTAGAAGCAGATTGGTCACTGAGTGTAGATTTTTTTCAGGAGTCACCATGCCGGGTCTTAGTTGTGGCACGTGAGATCTATTTCCCTGACTAGGGATCAAACCTGGGCCCCTTTCAATGGGAGCGTGGAGTCTTAGCCACTAGACTACCAGGGAGGTTCCCTGAATGTAAATTTTTATGAAGATTAAACTAAAGATCATGTATCTAGAAGATCTGTCTGCCTAGAGGCTTAGAATGTGGCTACTTGTTTAGCACCGAGCATCCTAGTCAAGCCCGGATGCCCTGCCAAGTGTTATCTCAGACCGGAGTTCCGGCTGTGACCCTTCCGTCCATGCAAGGACTCGCAGCATCAGGGCTCCTGACCCAGTCAGTACCGTAGGTCAGGCCTGGAGAGCCCTCCAGCCACAGCCCGGGGCAGGCGGTGAGAACTAGGTAGGTGGAGACCCGTTCACGCCTGAAACTCTGGGAACGAAGGCTGTGGCAGGGGTGTGTCCCTGTGGTGGGGGCGGCGTGTCACCTGTCCCCTTTCCCATTTGGGTTTCCTTTGCAGGTGCAGGTTCCAGGGACGCCGGCGACCCTCCTTCAGCCCAAGGGGTGCCCCCAGGTTCCCTGGGGGGTTGCTCCTGGTCCTGTGCTGCTAACTGGGTCAGAATGGGGGACCGAGAGCCGTCTGCATGGCCGCCCTCCCCATCCCACTCACGCAGCCTCAGAAACCCAGTTTCCCCTGAATCCCGACCCGGGGGCCAGACAGACGGGCCTCATTCAAACGCAAGCTGGGAGCAGAGGGCGGGCAGTGCTGTGCTGTTCCATTGTGACTGCCCCAATTACAGAAAAACACTAATTTCGTGGGGTTTTCAGAGCAAAGCAAATCTTTAGCAGGAACTGTCCTCATTTTTTCTCCACAGACAGGAAGCCTACAAGGGCTCATTTTATTTGTTAGTCATGTAGATTCAGGTCAATTCCTGAATCTCCTTTGTCCAGCTGCCTCCTCCCATGGGTGCAGTGGGAGAGACAAAGGTGAGGTGTTTGTGGGGTGTCTGGGAGGTCCTCTGTGAGCAGAAAGTGACCCAGCACCAAAGGGTCCCTGTGTGCCCTGCACTCACGCCCCCGACAGCCACTGCTGCACACCCAAGCCCGGTGGAAGTGGGGAGGGCGGGCTCCAGGGCCAGAACCCCATCTTTGTTCTGTGTCCTCCCCGCATCTACCGCAGTGTTCGGCACTTAGCGCAGATAGTGACATGTCGGGGAGTTTGGGAGAAAGTGACTGCCTACCATGTTGACTCATGAGTTCGGCATCACTGAAGTACCTGGAGCAGGTGTTGTGGAGGAACCCCTGGAGCCCCTAGAGGGCCAGGGGCCTGCAGCAGGAGGTGCCAGAGCTCAGGAAGGTCGCAGGCCAGCAGGAGGAGTGGCCAGTTTGCAGCAGCCTCACTGTGGCCCTGACCCGCGGAGTCACTGGTGTTAGAAACACAGGGACGAGTCCAACGGGTGAGCGTGGGTGGGCTGCCTGGAAGCACAGCTCCGCCCAGCTTTCCACCTCTGTTAGGTCCCCTCCTGGGCCTTTAGCGGGGGCCCGTCTCCTAGCAGGGCCTCCGCCTGGGCCTTAGGATGGACTGAGCCTGCCTTCCTAGCCAACTGTGAGCTCTCCTGGGTGCAGCTTGGGCGGTGGCTTGACCGCCAGGACTGTGCCTTCATTTCAGGAGCCTTAAAACACTCCTGACATTTTCCTGAAGATTTTATCTATCTCACTCTCAATAATGTAATTCTCATCACAGCCCTGCATGAAACTGGCTCCCAGGTGTTACCTACCTCAGGAAGTCTTGGGTATTTTTCTCAGGGAAGCTCTAAAGAGCAAATGGGAAAACTTGCCCAGCTGAAACCAACAGGTGCCTATTAAATCTATTTACATTGAGACCTTTTCCCCACCCCCAAACATCCTTTATTAGAAAAAATATTTGGATTTAGTGAAGGAAGAAAATGTCTTGCAGGAGGGGTGCCAACTGCACTTTGTCTACAATGTTCTGCTCATTCCTGGCAGGCAGACTCCAGCTCAGTCTTGGAGGGTCCAAACAGGAATTGGGATGCTTTGGGGAAACTCCCTCCAGAGACATCCCTGGTGGTCCAGTGAGACTCTGTGCGGGGAGTGTGGGTTCCATCCCTGGTCAGGGAACTAAGATTTCACATTAAGACGTGGCAAAGATGTATAAATAAAACTAATAAAATGAGCAAATGGCTTAAAACTATTTAAAAGACACACACACAAACCTCTCTCCAAAAGCAGAAACCAACTCTCTCTCAGGGTACCACCCTGGGCCTGACCCCGTCACCAGGATGATCCCTGAGGAACAGATGGAGAAGAAAAGGACTTTTTAAATGACAGCAGCAACAACCTCCCCATGAGTGTCCTCGCAAGGCTGGACATCAGAAGCCAGAGCACATTCCAGCGTGGCCGGAAATGGAGAAAGAAGACTGAGGGCTGGTAAGGGCCATCACGGGGCCGTGTCCTGGCCTCTGGCCCTTGGCCCCATTCTCAAGCAAGGTAACAAAACCACCCTCGCTTTGCAGAGACCTCGTGAGAACCAAGGGTAGGGCGCAGATCAGGGCCATCACCCAAGGTTCCAGGAGACACCTTGCTGGTGAGGAAGGAGGATGAGGAAGTTCTGCCGTGTGCCGGGAACCTGTGAAGTGCTTGGCCCTGAAGCAGATGGGGTGGGGCCTTCTGGGAGTCAGCCTGCTAGTTCACCAGGTGTGCGGGGAGTTGGTGCTTTGTCCACAAGGATACAGACAAGGTCTGCTCTCTGGAGAGACGCGGGGGCCCGTGGGTCACTGTTCTATACGTCTGTGGCCCAGAGTGTAGGTGGCCAGGCCCAACCAGGACATCACAGCTAAGTCTAACATCTGCAAGGCCACAAGCCTTCCCAGAAAGCAGGTCTGGTTGTCACTGTGCAGCCTGAGTGAGCCACAAAAGCTAACCTCGGCTGGAAGAGGGGAGCCCAGGGCCTGCTGCCATGTGGCCCTGCTGCTGATGCCTTGGGTTGACTCTATGGATAATAAAAGATTTCACAGAAGACCCCCCGGACCAGGCCTTAGAGACCGATTAGAAATAGGCCCCCAGGTGTTAATAGCAGTCACCATCCTTGCTATAAAGAGAGTGCCTGGACAATAAGCTTTTGATTGCCAATTCAGAGACATCCATCTCGAATAAACATACTGCCAGCTGTGTGACACAGTTACCAGCTACACAAGCAGATGAAGAGCCACCTCACCCATCAAGTCTCATCAGAAAGCCCTGGATGACCCAGATAACTGCCTGTCTGAGGGACCCCGTTTTTCCTTTCCAACACACCAACTCTTGTTCTTATGTTTTAAAGTCATCAACAAAGAGTAAACCTACAAAACTGTAGGTACCCCACTCTCCACCCCAGTAAAGGTAGAACCCCAGATCTGTGCTCCCTCTCTCTCTCCTATCTTGCTGGGTGGCCCTGGGCGTGCTATGGACTTGTTCCAGGCATGTTCCAGGACTTGTTAGTAATAAACCTTGTTTTTACCAAGTTTCCTGATGGTTATTGCTGAGGTGTGCCTTGTACTCACTATAAGAACCACTTGCCGGAAGAGTGGCGAGACTGGGAGCCCCCAGGGCCTTCAGGTAGGGAGGGAATGCAGCGTCAGGGTCTTTTCCAATAAGTCGGCTCTCACATCAGGTGGCCAAACTATTGGGGCTTCAGCTTCAGCATCAGTCCTTCAATGAATATTTAGGACTGATTTCCTTTACGATTGACTGGTTTGATCTTGCAGTACAAAGGACTCTCAAGAGTCTTCTCCAACACCACAGTTTCAAAGCATCAATTCTTCAGCGCTCAGCTATCTTTATGGTCCAACTCTCACATCCATACATGAAAGTGAAAGTGAAGTTGCTCAGTTGTGTCTGACTCTTTGCGACCCCATGGACTGTAGCTTACCAGGCTCTTCAGTCCATGGGGTTTTCCAGGCATGGATACTGGAGTAGGTTGCCATTTCCTTCTCCATACATGGACTACTGGAAAAACCATAGCTTTGACTATACAGATTTTTGTTGGCTGAGTAATACAGCAATGTATACAATGTAATACAATGTCTCTGCTTTTTAGTATCGGAAAAGGCACTGGCAACACACTCCAGTACTCTTGCCTGGAAAATCCCATGAATGGAGGAGCCTGGTAGGCTGCAGTCCATGGGGTCGCTAAGAGTCAGACACGACTGAGCGACTTCACTCTCACTTTTCACTTTCATGTATTGGGGAAGGAAATGGCAACCCACTCCAGTGTTCTTGCCTGGAGAATTCCAGGGACGGGGAAGCCTGGTGGGCTGCCATCTATGGGGTCACAAAGAGTCAGACACGATTGACGCAAATTAGCAGCAGCAGCAGCAGCTTTTTAATACGCTGTCTAGGTTTGTCATAACTTTCCTTCCAAGGAGTTAGCCTCTCTTAATTTCATTGCTGCAGTCACCGTCTGCAGTAATTTTGGAGTCCAAGAAAATATTCTGTCATGGTTTCCACTTTTTCCCCTTCTATTTGCCATGAAGTGATGGGACCAGATGCCAAGACCTTAGTTCTTTTAATGCTGAGTTTCTAGGTTTCTTTTTTCCCCTAGGCTTTTTTTTTTTTTAATAGTAGTTATCCTGGTGGGTGTTTTGATTTGATTTCTCTAATGATTATTTATGTTGAGCATCTTTTCATGTGCTTGTCGGTCATTTGTATATCATCACTGTACAAATGTCTATTCAGGCCCTTTGCCCATTTTTAAATCAGGTTATTTTATCTTTTTTTGTTGTTGAGTTTATTGTTATGTCTCAGCACCTGGACACACGGGAAAAGCTTGTCACTTCACACTGAACCATGTGCAAGTCAGCTCGCTACTCACACGAACTCTGTCTGCCTGCTGGACCACATTCTCACATTGCAAAACTTAGTTTTATCTGGTAACTGACCTCTTGATGGCCTATTCGGGAATCCCAATGTCCTGTTCTCTAGTTCCCAAATGAAAACAAAACAACTCTGTCCTTGAGCATAATGTCTAATCTTTTCTTTCTGATGTGGGTGTGTGTTTAGATGATAAACCCACCTGGTAGAGCTGAGTTACGTTTCTGTTGAGTAAAACAAATGAAGGTGTGACACGATGTCCTTCAAAGCCCTTCTAGGTCTCACTGAGCCCATGGAGGGAGGCTGTGTGTTGCTGCTTAAAAGCCGGGGCTTCACAGGGATGCCCTTTGGGGTGAACAGAGCAGGTGTAGCTCTAGTCAGGCAGGTGGCGGGGGGCCTGTGTCCCTCTCCAGTGATTTTTTTTTAAGGCAACACTGTTTTGTCTCCTGGTTGTTGAGAC
>SJYV01043331.1:109739-122738 GCA_006410875.1 Neotragus pygmaeus | reverse complement strand
CCATGCAGGGGCGGGGGACGGGGAGGGGTCTTGGCCCACCTCCAAGCGGGGGGAAAACCTGTGCAAACAGAACACAAAGTCCTTCTGGAAGTGGCTGAACACTGAAGCAGGAGGAGGCCAGGAGACCCGGGGGCAGCTGAGCCCCTCGGCCCTGAGCAGCTCGGCTCCCCCACCCAGGGTCCGGAACACATTCGGAATCACACACGCCATGGACACGAGGGGTCTGGGAGCATGGAGGGGAGGGAGCCTGGGAGGACCCCAGCGCCACTCGCTCCTACTGGACACACCCACTGTCCCAGACCTTTGACTCTACACTCCCAGAGCTTTCACTTTTTAGCCACAGAAACCTTTTATTTTTCCAAACTCATCAGGTCCAGACTCTCACCCTTCAGCAGCTAATGATAGAGCAAAGTGGGAGGGGGCTCCCCAGGGGCCCTCCTGCCTCTACTGTCCCTAATCCCCTTGCCTGTCGCTCTGGCATGAAAACCAGCTGGTCGACTCACTCTCAGTCGGGAGGGCATCTGGAAGGTCAGTTTTCAGGACAGGAACCTGCACATGCTTCCTTCTGGGGGCCTGGGGGACCATCCCCCTCCAGAGTAGCTGGACCAAGGTGGGGTCCACTGAGGGGTGACGAGAGGTCCTCATAGGGTAAAGTGTCCTCGGCCAGAGGAGGCAGCCTGTGTTCACACATGGACCCCAGGCTCAAGCTACAAGGATGGATAGGATGTCCACATTGTTCCAAGAACCCAGGGATGTCAAGATTCCAACAGTAAAAATCACACCAACATCAACTCAGGACCTGACAATTTTAAGTGTTTTCATCGGAGCTCACTTAACACTCAAAACCAGCCTGGGGTGGATGGGTGAGACCCATTTATATGTGGGGAAGCCAGGGCTCCTCAGGAGTGACCAGAAGGGCCACCCAGCTGTAAGAGGAGGATCTGAGTGCTTTCTCAGCTCCTAGCCTAGCACCCTTTCTGTCTGAGGCTCAGCTGTTCTTCAAAAATGCTGTCTTTGGCAAAAAAAAACCTTGTTTCTGGTGTGGTATGTCAAGACGCAGATTTAAAGGCCATTAATTTTTTTTTCCTCTCTGTTGATGAGGTAATGCTTTCAAAATCAGCCATGGAGTCACGTCCTCACCCCTCCTGCAGGCCAGTGGGAGGACCACAGACCCAGGCCGCCACTTGTCCCCCACACTCGGGGACCACCAGGTGTGGTGGGACCAAGCATGTTCCTCGCTCTGCTTCTCAGAGCTGCCCACCCCCCGACCACTGAATGTGACCCTTGGACAGAGTGGGGTGCATTATCACAAAGATGTAATCACCCAAACCCAGACACCCTATTAGACAAGTGACTCACTCTCCTCCCCGAGTAGATGACACAGGAGAAAGTGAGGGGCTCAGGAGTCACGTCCACCAAGTGCAATGCCCACTGAGTGCAACATGCACACCTCATTTGGATCCTGATGCACACACACCAACTGGAACAAGATAGTTTTGACACAATCGAGAAAAACTGAACACGCACTGAGTATTGAATGACATTTATTACTGCTGTCCTTTCTACTTCTAGCCAAGAAGGATGGCATTTACCCACTCACCTGAAACACACACACACACAAAATAGACAAATATATAAGGGCTTTCCAAACATTGGACATGAAGGAGTGAAGGATACTGATTTAAGCCTCACCCCATCAATAAAAACATTAAATGCTTATGGCCAAACATCTCAATTAAAAGGCAGAGATTGTCAGGCTGAATAAAAAATGATCCAGTTGCATGCTGGCTACACGATATACACTTATAAAGATTCAAACCAGCTAACCGCAACAGGCTGGCACAACAGTCACTCTACTAACACTGGTGGAAAGGAGGCTGAGTGGTTTTATAAATTTTAGACAAAGTAGATTTCAGAGCAAACATTATTACCAAGATAGAGAAGATTGTTTCACAATTAACCAAGAAGACATAACATCCTAAACATTCATGCACTTGATGCCAGAGCTTACAGTCCATGAAGAAAAACTGATAAATCTGCAAAACAGAAATAGTTACTTCAATACCCCTCTCTCCGTACTGATAGAACAGGTAAGGATAAAGATTTGAATACTGTCAACCAACTTGGTATACCGACGTCTATAAAAGACCTCACTCAACAACAACAAGTGCACACAGGACGTTTACCAAGATAGACCACATTCTGAGAAGTAAAACAAGTTACGGTTAGAGTTCCACGTCACACAACGTGTGTTCTCTGACCACAATGGAGTTAATCGGAAATTAATAGCAGAAAAAGCTCTCTGAAAAAATCCCCAACCATCTAGAAACCAAGTAACACATTTCCCAAAAAAACAACTCCTGGGGGAAAGGAAAAATGGAAAAGGAAACAAGAAGGATTTTGAATTGAGTGAAAATGAAAGCACAACATACCAACATCTGTGGGATGCTGCAGCTTGGGAAGGTTTATGGCACTGAACACCCACAGGAGAGAGAAGGAAGGTCCCAGTCACTGGTCTCAGCTCCCACAAGAAACTAGAGAAAGGAGAGAAAATGAAACCTATGTAAGTAGGAGAAAGTGTGGAGTGGAAATCGATGATAGAAGATAGAAAAACACTGGAGAAAAATCAATGAAACTAAGCACTGGTTCTCTAAACCCTCTACTCAGACTGAGCAAGAAAAAAAAAAAGACACAGATTCTCAACATCAAGACTAGAGTCTACAGACATTAAAAGGGCAAAAAAGGATACATGAAAAACTTTACACCGGTGAATTTGACCAAAGCGTGTGCAGGAAATGAAGCAGAGGGTTCAACCAGCATACACTACATCTATCCACGTATTTTGACATAGAGTCAAAAATCTTCACAAAAGAAAGTTCCACGTCCAGTGGGCTTCACTGGTGAATCCTACCAAACATTTAAGGAAGAAATAATCCCAATTATGTACAAACTGTTCCCAAAAATTGAAAAGGAAGGAACACTCCCCAACTCACTCCATGAAGCCAGCATTACCAGATACCAAAATATCACACACAAAAAAAACTAGAGAAAAAGACCCTTCCCGAACAAAACGCAAAAATTCTAGACAAAACATTAATGAATCAGCCAATGGAATCAACAATATACTAAAAGGATAATACATCGCACAACCAAGTGAGGTTTATATCAGGAGTAAAAAGTTGATTTAACATTTGAAAACCAATCAGTGTAATTCACCATATAAACAAACTACATAAGAATACTCTATGATCGCCTTAAGAGACACAAAAGAACATTTGACAAAAATCCAACATACCTTCCTGACAGAAAGTCAGCGCGGGAGGTGTGATAGAGAACACCCTCGTCCGAACGCAAGGCACCTGTGAAAACCCAGCCGCTGACATCACCCCAGATGCTCCCATAGACCAGGAAGAAGACCTCATGTCCACTGAAACACGTGCGACCCGTAATCACCTACACCAACTGATGAAATCGACAGACAGTGCAGGGTGTGCACCCCGGAAACTGAAGCTTCACTAAGAACTTGAGAAAAGACCTCAATAAACGAAGAGGGACTTTCCTGGTGGTCCAGTGGTTAAGACTGCTCCTTTCAGCGCAAGGGATGTGGGTTTGATCCCCAGTCAGGGAGCTAAGATCACACAAGCCTCGAGACCAAAAAAACAAAACATAAAACAGAAGCGATTCTGTAACAAATTCAATAAAGACTTTATAAATGGTCCACATTAAAAAAAAAAAATCTTAAAAAAAAATAGAGTGTCTCTAGGTCTGGAAGCTTAACATTAGTAAGAAGTCTATTCTCCTTGATTGGTCTATAGATTCAACTTGACCCCAATCAAAATCCTAAAAGGCTTTTTGCTGCAGATTGACAGATTGGTTCTAAAATTCTCACAGAAATGCAAAGCACTCAGAATAGCCAAAACAAATGAAAAAGAAGAACAGAGGCAGGCCAACTCGGCAGATTTTGAGCCACGTTATAAAGCGACCGGGATCAGGACTGTGGTGCAAAGGCAGACACACGGACCATCGGAACAGAACAGGGAGTCCTGAAGTAGGACCATGTGTTTCGGGTTAACCACGTGCGAGGGCGATTAGTTCAGAGGACAGAGGGTAACGGTGCTGGATGTCACACACAGAACCTGTAACTCAGACCACGTACACCAACGAACACAAGCAGGTTAAAAGTCTGAATATGAAACCTGAAACTACAAAACATCTAGAGGAAAACATACTAGAAAATCCGTAGACCCTGAGTTATGTAGCGACGTCTTAGACACACACACGACTTGCAGAGATGTGATGGACGAACTTGAGGGAGGGGCCGGGGCTGCCCTCATGCTGCCCCGGGGCTGTGAGCTGCCCTGCACCTCCCACCGCAGGGTCTGGGGTGGGGTGGTCTGGAGGCTCTCAACTGGCAAATTCCTCAGAGGACAGCTCGGCTGTGAGGCCCCACCAGTAGCCCACCCTGTCTGACCCACCCTCACTGGACCCACGACGGGGCCAGTGCTGGAGACACCCAACCTATGCCCACCCAGAGGCAGCAGGTAAGACTCCCAGTACCCCCACAAGAAAGCTAGTCACACCCTCAGTAGGCCGTGTGGTGGCTGCATGGCCCAAGAGCCCCAGGCCCGAAAGGGCCGCACATCCCAACGACATGGTCTTTGCTAAAGCAACCCAAAATCCTAACAGGCTTTTGGTGCAAATTGACAGAGGGGTTCTAAAATTCTCTTCGCCTGTTTCTAAGTTTTACATAATCAATACACTAAACAGACAGGGGGACTTCTTACTGAGAGGGGTCCTTGGAGATTCACCTAAATGAGCAGGTTTTCCTCCTGCACTTACAGTGTTTGAATGACACAGCATTTTAGGATCTCTTAAAAATTTTAAATGAAACAAGCCCTACTGGTATGAAGCCACTGGGAAAACAGCCAAGGAGCAAGTGGCTCTTCAACTATTAACCAAACACAGCAAAACCCAGGCTTCCTTCTCTGATCAATATTTATATGGACTTCAGCCCCGGCAAGGAAATTTGGCCGTGTTGGCGACAGCTGGGTGGCTGTGTGGGTATGTGGGTTCAATAAGTGGCTGGCTGGGCCTCCCTCGGCATCGGTGGGCTGGGTGGGACACACCACAGACACCATCACTAACACCAACATCAGTGTTAGCCCAGCAAGACCACCTCCGGCCAGGAGTCTTCTTTCTTTTTTTTTCTGAGATAAGAGTAGTTTATTAGAAGAAGAGATTCTTTCAGGGCGGGTTTAGAGGTAAAGTAAAATTCACTGAGGCAGAGGACACTGCCATTGCACTGGGAAATTCCCCTCAACCTACCCCCGCCCCTGCCCACCAGCCTCTGCTCTGGTTTCTGCCCTGTCCAGCCTTCTCCAGCGCCTGTCCACACGGAAGCCCACCTTCTGCAGCCGCCCCCCCTCAGCCACCAGATCATCCAGGGCGCTGTGCGTGGATGGACCTCAGCTGGCTCCACAGCCCTGGCCGGGGCCCTAAAGCACACGTGGCTGCAGGACTGGAGGGAAGCTGGGCTTCAGTGGCCTGGGCGCCTGTGCCCACCACCCCCCCTGCTGTGCAACCCCAGGAGGGTGGGCAGGAGACCGTCAGGGGGTGCTTCCCACAGTCCACAGCCCGAGGCTCAGAGCAGGTAGGGGCAGGACTCCTGCCAACAGACAGCGAGGAGCCGAGGCAGGGGGCACGGAGATCGCCTCCCGAGACTGGAGAGCAACACAGAAAGGAAAGGGGTGAGGGGGGTCCAGGGCAGAGGCGGCCAGTGGGGCCACAGGCAGTGTGCAGGAGGGTTCCAGGGAGGGTGCGGGGAAGGGGAAAGAGGGCCCAGAGATCAACAGCTATGTGTCGATGTGCCAGGGGAAACCTCAGTGTTCAGAGATAGGAGTGACAGAGCGGGGCTGTGCCAGGTCTACAGAGAGGCCTGCTTGTGAGCCCCCTGCCCAGAGAGGATGGGCCTGTGCCCAGCACTGCCTAGGAGAAGGTGCTATGGGGCTAGCGAAGCCCCCCAGGGAATATCAGAACATCAGTCCTGAGCCTGAGGGTGCAGCTAATCCTCTTATCCCCCGGGGCCAGCGCTGCACTGAGCAAAGTGCTTTGCCTAATTGTGTTTCTCACAGTTAATCCAGGAGAGAGGCAGGTCTCCATGGACCGAAGTGACACAGCCTGAAGAGGCCCGGCTCGCAGGGAGGCGGCCAGCTCAGGCCACCAAGGGCACTCACCCCACTGGGGCCCGCATCCCAGCTCACTTCCAGGACGCACATGGCCAGGCGTCGGGCTGGGAGGAGCCTGTCTCTTGGCCACCACCGGCCTCCCCGAGTGAGCTGGCCAAGGCAGGACCTCACACTTGGTGGGACTGTCTTTCGAGGAAGAACGGCAGGAGCATGGCCTGAACCTTTCAGCCAGGACGTCACCCCTTCTGGCACTGGGTGTGAGCGGGACGAGCCGGGCCCGGGGCCCTCACTTCCCTGAGGTCAGCGGGGGCACAGGCTGAGGCCTCCGGGCTGGCCTGGTGGTGCCATCTGTCAGGGGTGCAGCCCCGTCTGGGGTTCCTGACGCCAGGAGGGCTTGGGGACTCCTCCTGGCTGCCTCCCCTCTGAGGCTGGCCTCCTGCTGCCTCTAAGTGGGTTCATCAAACCCAGCATGGTCCCCAGAACGGCAGGGTGGCCGCCGAGTCAGAGTTTGAACTCTCACCAGATGCCTGGGGTTGTGGAGGAGCGTTGTGCTATTCCAGGACAGGTGGGGGCCTAGAAGTCATTGACCCCTGACTCAGCTCCTCCATAGCCAGCCCTGGGCCCCTTAGGGCACACTCACCGCCCTGCTGACACTCAACTCCTCGGGTCCTAGCTGGTGTGTGAGCTCTCTCCACCCATGGGATGACCCCGGAAGGTTGCTGTCCTAGACGCAATCACGGCATCACATACCCCTGGGGCCGGCTGGAGGCAAACAGCAAAACCCAGCTCCTGCTTTCCTTGACGCCTGAGCTTGACCACACGTGGCACTCTCCAGGGGACCCTAGCAGCGGTCAGGCACTTGTATCAACAAGCTCACAGACGGAGTTCCCCCTTTGAAGGGTCTCAGGAATGCCTTCCTGGGAGAAGTCGGCACCTCTCACCTCTGCTGCGAGCAGCAGCAGCCAGGGGCCATCTCAGTCCCTGCCACTGCCTGCCAGAAGAGCGCTTCAGCCTACACACATGGGAGCAGCGGCACAGAGAGGCTGAGTGGCCCACCCAAAGCCACACAGCTGGGAAGTGGGAAAGCCCACCCTTGAACCCAGAGCCTCTTTCTAACCACCAAGCCCCTGGGCCTCCTGGCTACCTCTTTCCCAGGCGTCCCCCGCCCCTGATTTGCTGGTTCTGAGCCCCAATTCCTCGGGGGCAGGCTGGCGGCCCATCAGCCCTCTCCCATCACACCAGGAGTTTACCCATGTGAACCCAGGGAAGGGGGAGGGGCGGGGACGCACCCCACTGCTCTGCAGAAGCCTTCACTGTTTCCATCATGAGAACTCGAAATGCTGGTGGGAGTGAGGACCGGCGCACTGGTGGCGGAGGTGACAACCCCGAGCTCCTTCCTGAGCCATCCTAGCCCCAGCCCTCCGCCCCACCAGGCATTTCCCAGTCATGAGGGCCACGGCACCCCAGCTTCCCAAAACAGCCCCACCCTGCAGAACTAGACTGGTCCTGGGAACTTCAGGCAGGCCGGCCAGAACCAAGACAGAGCCCAGCCATGTGGGTCAACCCCAGGGGCCTCAACCCATGCAAGAGGCCGCAGGCCCCGTGTCCCTGACATCCATCTGCCCAGACACCACAGCTTCCTGCCCATTTCTGCCACCTGGAGGGGCTGCCCCCGCCCTTTGCTTGCTGTCGGCCATGCGGGAGGCTCTCCTCGGGCAGCCTCTCCACCTTGTCCTGCAACCTGGGTCCTGGTCTCACCGTGTGCAGACTCCCCACCGCAGGGTCTAGACGGCCTCTCCTGTCCCCCATCTCCGGGGTGAGCTGTGACTCAGCTACTCGTTCCAGAACACAGAACAAGCCCTGCTTTTGCTTCCAAACTTTGCTCACGATGTTCCCTCTCCTGATAATGAGGCCGTGCTGAGGCAGGAGACGTCCTCAGCTTTGGAGACGTGGGGACAGCAACTGTGCAAGGTGTCCTGGGACCGGGGTGACGCGGGCTGCTCTCTGTTCCGAGGATGTAAATTTTGCCAATTAAAAGCAATGTTCCTTCTGCCTCCCATCCTCAGGGGTCTCTACCCTATCCCCTCCGTCCCTAGGCCCACATGCTGTACCTTGCTCCCCCCCGGGACATCTTCTGAACCCCAGAGTCTTTCCAGAGGCAACACCCCCACAAGCAGCCTGGGAGCCATGAGGAGCCACTTCAGCCTCCCTGAGCCTCCCAGACATCCTGTGTATGGACACAGGCTGAATCCCCAACCCGCTAAGAGCCCACATCCATGGCAGCCTCTGCGTGTGCGGGAGCCCAGTTGGAGCCACGAGGGGGACGAGGGCAGTGACGGTGTTGGCGAGTGTGTGTCACTCAGCCCGGGCATGGTAGGAGCCCACAGGACTGGTGCCGCCCAGCAGCCCAGAACCCACCAACTCACTGAGCACTCATTCAAATGAGCTAGGGCCCTGACAGGTATAGCAGGACTTTCTGAGCAGAAGCAGATGAGGCTGTGTGCACATGGCCAGGCTGGGGACGGTGGGCGTGACAGACTGTGTCACATACAGTCCCGCTGGCCACCAGCCTCTGGCTGGGGACCAGCACAAAGACGCTGGGAACCAAGGGAGCCCAGGGAGGGGGACCTCTCTGTTCACCCCAGGTGGGGTGGGAATCAACACCACCTTGGTCACCCCTGGGGTTCAGCTGTAACAGGGGAAGTGGGGCTGCCATCCCAGGGGAGGGCTGTAGCCTGCGGCTTATGACCCGGGGCCTCCACCAAGTCCCAGAGCTCCTGAAAACTGCCAGGCTCCGGTACTGACAGGCGCACCCGGGCTCTCACAGCTGCTGCAGCACCGAGCTGAGGTCATGCCCTCTGCCACATGCCTAGCCCAGCCCTGGCCACATGTTCTTTCTTCTCCTTTTAAAAGACAGGAACAAGGTGGCCGGCCGCTGGGCCTCTGCACAAGTCTACATGATCTCAGGGCTGAGCCTGGTGACCCCCTGAGGCTGGGGAGCCCGCAGTTCCCCAAGGGCCGGAGCTGAGCACCCCTCCTGCTGCAGCTGCTGACAGAGGGGCCCGGCCTCCTCGGGGCAGAGGCTCAGGACAGTTAATCCAGCACCCAGGGGCACCAGAGGGAAGTGTTTACAGAGCAGCCCAGGCCAGGGCAGGCTCCCAGCAGCTGCTGGGCACTGAGGCGACCAGGGCAGCGTGGTCTCTGCCCTCGGGGCCTCCAGTGTGGGCAGGCATGCCAAGGATGTGATCACCTTGGATGAGAACAGGTGCTGGGAGGAAGAATAATTTGGCATGGGAGGGCAAGGTGAGGCCTCCCTTGCAGGTGACCTTCACTGGAGGCCTAAGGGCTGAAAAGGAGGTCGACACAGTGCAAAGAAAAGGGTCCTGCAGCAGCAGCAGGTAGCCTGCCANGCCCCCCCAGACCCCCTGCCCACTTGTTACAACTGCAGCTAAGAAAATCCACCCCTTCCTTGGGCAGAAGCTGTGCTTTCCCACTGGGCCTGAGCACTGCGAGGCAGCATGTCCTGATCATGGCCACGGACTGCCTGGGACTGAGTCCTTCCAGTAGCTGTGGAGATGCAGCAGCGGCTTCCTCTGCCCACGCCACCCCCAGCAGAGAAGCACAGAGAGGCTTCATCCTGACGGAAACCCAATCCCCTTCACAGAGCTGTGTGACTGGGGACAGTCTCTCCTCTCTGGGTACAGCCTGGGTCAAAATACTGTGTTCTGAGCTAGCTAATCTTCCCCCTCCAGCAGGGCAGGAACATGCCTGGGACCTGGGCGGGGGGCAGTGATCATGGCTCTGTGTCCCCGAGGACACACGAGACAGAATACGGAACAGCGTGGTCCCGCCTGCAGCACGCTCTCCAGGAAGAGCCTGCATGGCCTCCCGAGGGGCTCAGGGACTCCTGCGGCACCTGGGGGTCAAGGATCATGCGCGAGCCACCTGGCCAGTTGGCCTCCAATCAGCCTCAGGACACAGGGCCTGGGCCTCCCGGCCATCTTCCCCATCAGAGCTTTGCCGCCCCGGGACCTGGAGCTGCCAGGTCCCCGAAATGGATCCTGGACGTAAGCAGATAAGCAGGACGAGCACATTTGCTCTAGGGCTGTTTATGGGCTGAGTCTGAGACTGGGTGCTCATCCGCTGGTGGTGCCCAGTGAGCTGAGGATAGCACGTCCCCACAAGGGGCTGAGAGAGTGAAGAGGCCTCTGGAGGCGAAAGTCTCCATGGGGGGTCATGGGAACAGGGCCCAATGCTTAGGAAACCCCAACACAGGCCAGTTCCCACAACTGCTCTGAGGCCAGAGCCCCCCGATTTTCTGAAGGAGACAATGAGGGGCCTACTGGGCCTGCCATGGGAGCAGGAGGCGTCTCAGTGCACCCGAGCCTTGACACAGAGCACAGCCGGGGCTGGGGGCAGGGGACAGCCAGCCGTTCTCACCATCCACCATCTGCAGACCGTGGGCCGCAGGCCATGCATGTGCATGGCCAACATTTAAAGTTTCAACATACTGAGTTCAGAGAGACCAAAAAAAAGAGACCCTCCTCCCCTCCCCGGGGGAGGGGCAGACAGCAGGGACCCCAGGGGAGCTGCAGCCGAAAGATCCTACATCTTCAAGGCCAAAGAGACGGGGGTCATGTGCTTTTCCAGGGTGAACGTCCCTGGGGAACGATGACTGCTGCTTCCAGTGGACATGGCTGCACTTCACACACAACTCTAAGGAGCCCCAGACAGCAGGTGAGAGGCAGGCCAGGAGGGAGATGCTGGCAGCAGACACGTCAGCAGGTGAGGGGTCAGAACCCCTGGAGGAGCCCAGGGCCCGCCTCCCAGGCTGCTCACCCCCTCCCCTGCCCCCCGTCCTCTCGAGCCTTGGGCTCCCAAGGAGAGCAGGGCTGGGCGACCTAAGTGCTTCCCTGACCAGTTTGGGCAAATATTGCCCGAAGCAGGTTCCTCCCAGAAGGTGCTGGCCAAACCCGCCTCGTCTACCCAGTGACTTGCCCTCCAGCAATGGAGGCCATGGCCCACCCGCTGGCCAGTCCCTCTCTGTGTCTCCATCGAACTCCCCTCAGGAGGGGCCCCGAGAGAGAAGCTCTGCTCCTGTCCACTCCCCCGCCACGGAGGCCACTGGTGGTGCCTCCTCCAACCTGGGGAACGTGCTGGCTTCACAGCTAACAAGGGGTAAGGCCGGGCTGTCCTTGTTCCCTCTCTAATTCTCCTGCTGTTCTGACATGCACACTCAAGGTCTAAAATTAGGCCATTGGATCTCACACCTGACTTTCTGAGCTCCCGGGGAAGCGGGGGGTCAGTGCTGATCCAGAAAGGTGTCAAATCTGCATCAGGAACAACGTCTTCTGGACACGGTGCTCTGTCCACTGGGTGGCTGGCTGCCTGCCTATATACCACAGCCCTCGGGATCCCAGCCCCCCGATCACCATTTGCACAATTTCAAACATGAGAGCACCTGGCAAGCAGGCAGATAAAAAGACTGTGAGGTCCCCGCCGCATCCTCGGACTGAGTGCTGAGACACCCTGTAGACCACGCTCAGACCTGGGCCAGAGAACCAGGGTCAGGGCTCCAACTAACCCTCAGATGGGCAGACCTGGCCACTGTGCTCTGCCCGAAACCTGGTGGCCAGGCTGCCATCGGGGCTCAGCTGCCGGAGGGCTGAGCCCATGCTAGAACACCCTTCCACTGTCTTTGGGGTTTGTTTTGGAGGGACCCCGAGGTGCTCCCAGCAGGGCCCTCCTCTGCCTGTTGCATCCATGGGGCCGCCTCAGGGAGGTCATGGTCCTGCCAGCCGAGAAACCTGGTGCTTTCGACCACACCTGCCCTCTCCCCACGCCTGCTTCTCAGAAAGCAGCTCGTGCAGGTGTTTGGCTGTCGGTACAAGGAGACAGCTTCAGGCGGTCAGGACCCTTCACCTCCGCTACCAGCCGACCTGTGAGACCTGGCCACCCCTTGGCAGCAGCCTCACAGGCAGGGCTGACCCTTTCACGCTTCCCGCCCTGCCTCCAAGCCACCTGCTACAGGCTCCAGAGGCACTGATGTGGCATCCAAGTGTGGCTGACAATGGAGTGACCTTCCCAGAACTTGCCCCGAGCTGAGCCGCAAGTAGAGCCCTGTCACTGCAGGACAGCACCATTGCCCAGGCAGCCCAGCCACAAAGAGTGCCCAGGAGGGCCAACAGAGAGTGCCAGGTGGCCGGAGAGGAGGAGGGGTGGCAGCTGCCGGCCAGCTGCAAGCGAACTTCTAGTCCCAACCTCGAGATCCTGAAAACTGTGCCTGTTTTACAGATGAGAAAAACCAAAATTTGGCTCAGAGAAGCCAAAATTCCCACCCAGGTCCAGGTCAGGGGACCGCAGCAGCAGGACAGGCCACTGTGCTCAGAGGCCCATGCCCCTCCCTGGGCTGGCAAGATAGGCAGGGAGGACTTAGGGGGCAGAGGCACAGCTGCACTTGGCTCCTAGGGCCAAGCAGCCAAGGATGGGCCCAAGGTCACTGGAGCCGTCCTGCCCCTGGCACCCCTTCCAGGTGGCTGCCTCTTAAGGCTACCACACAGAGAGCCCACACACTGTCAGAGCAGGGTGCACCCCAGCCCAGCAGGCGCACCCTAGGCTGCAGGGGGTGGGGCTGCAAGTCTGGACCCCCGACAGTGACCAGGAGGGCCTCTCCTGCCAGCAGGGCCCCTGGTCCTGCCCCAGCTGGGCCAGCCAGCCTGCCACTCAGGGCTGTGTCTGCACCGGGCAGGCCCTCCTGGAGGAGGGCTGGGGAAGAAAGGGGGCCAGGGGAGAAGGGCTACCCACTGCTAGATGT
>SJYV01043331.1:89524-100012 GCA_006410875.1 Neotragus pygmaeus | reverse complement strand
CTGCTCAGCCGCGGACGGAGTGGGCTGCGGTCCGGCACCAGCCCCCTCCGTGAAAGCAGACCCTCGCAGCCGGGGGGCCTCGCTGGCCCCAGTGCTCCTACTGCTCACCCTGCCTCACTGCCAGCTCCCTCCTCTCACAGCAAGTCTTCTCTGGTGGTGCCCCCATCATCCCCCTGCTCAAAACTCTGCCAAGTGTCCCAGTGCCCCCAGGAAGCGGCTGGCTCCCAAGCCTCACTTCTGCCACACCAGCACCCATGCCTCCCCACCCAGCCCAACATCTCTGATGGATGCCCTTCCACCAGTCTTACCTGCCATTCTTCCTGCCACCCCCACCCACAAACAGCATGTTCTGAACATTTTCAAATGCCTTCTGAAATACCTTCTGTCCCTCAAGATCCAGTGAGAGCATGTCAGGTACCCTCGCCCATGGCCCCCTCCTGTGTCTTCTGTGTATACCCCATCTGTCCCTGTCCCTGTCATCTGTCCCTGTTTGCTGATGGTTCCTCCGGATGAGGGGCCATTTCTTCCCCATCTCTGTATCATTGCCTGGCACAGAGTGTTTGTTGGGTGAATGGTGGCCCTTGTTTCTTCATCAGTAAAACACACAGTGGTAGGGAACATCTTGGCCGCCTGTGCTCCAGGGACTTCAACCCCCTCCCTCTGACTTCAGAGCGAGACAGGAAGCAGCCCAGGTAGCGTGAGTGGGCCCTGCAGGGAGTAGCCCTGAGCCTGCAGACCCCTCTGCTTCTGAGGCCAGAGATTCACCAACTGCCTAGAAGCTGTGCTTCCTAAGTATGTATTTTTCTGGCGACTCTTAAGCTGAGAAATCAAGCAATGTTCTCAAGCCTTGACCAGGGGTGCGGGTGTAGTCCTCAGTTCCTTAGAAACCCAGGGGTGGAACGCACTCAGGGTGGGTCAGTCTCTCGNGTTGCCATTTCCTTCTCCAATGCATAAAAGTGAAAAGTGAAAGTGAAGTCACTCAGTCATGCCTGACTCTTAGCGACCCCATGGACTGCAGACTACCGGGCTCCTCCATCCATGAGATTTTCCAGGCAAGAGTACTGGAGTGGAGTGCCATTGCCTTCTCCAATCAATTCTTCGGCACTCAGCTTTCTTTATAGCCCAACTGTCACATCTATACATGACTACTGGAAAAACTATAGCTTTGACCAGATATACCTTTGTTAGCAAAGTAATGTCTCTGCTTTTTCATATGCTGTCTAGGTTTGTCATTGTTGTTCTTCCAAGGAGCAAGCATCTTTCAATTTCACGGATGCAGTCACCATATGCAGTGGTTTTGAAGCCCAAGAAGATAAAGTCTGTCATTGTTTCATTGTTTCCCCATCTATTTGCNCTTTTTCATATGCTGTCTAGGTTTGTCATTGTTATTCTTCCAAGGAGCAAGCATCTTTCAATTTCATGGATGCAGTCACCATATGCAGTGGTTTTGAAGCCCAAGAAAATAAAGTCTGTCATTGTTTCCATTGTTTCCCCATCTATTTGCCAAGAAGTGATGGTACCAGTTGCCATGATCATCTTTTTTTTTTTTTTTGAGTGTTGAGTTTTAACCAGCACTTTCACTCTCCTCTTTCACCATCATCAGTAGTAGTTGATAAAAAGTTAGTAATGTGATGAATACTTGCATCTATATTTTAATTAGGAAGGATCACCAGAGAGTGTGTTTTCATATGGCATAAAATACAGTATGTCTTCATATTATTACCTCAGAAATATATCAGCTCTATTCTATATCACAGTGTAATACACTAGAATCTTATTTCACCATTCCTTTGAATATAATACTATCACACCAGAATGGTGTCATAGAAATTGGATCATTGGTGGTCAAGACATGGAATATAACCTTTAGAAATGTTTGTAAGTTGTATGTGCCAAATAGTGGAAGATAAATAAGTTTTGTGAAAATTCAGAAAGGAAGACTGTTTTGCAGCGTCACTAAAAACTGTCCTTAAATAGGGCCTGTACTACTGAGGGACTGAAGACTCCCTTGTGGCTCACATGGTAAAGAATCTGCCTGTCATGCAAGAGACCTGGTTGGGAAGATCCCCTGGAGAAGGAAATGGCTATCTACTCTGGTATTCTAGCCTGTAGAATTCCACAGATAGAGGAGGTTAACCGGCTAGAGTTCATGGATTGCAAAGAGTCAGACATGACTAAGCAACAAGCACACAACTGAGTATGTGTGACTAATCTCCAGCTGCAAAGGCTAAAGCTAAATTCCAATAGGAAGTCATTTCCCAAGAGAACCACCAATACCTGATGGGAGTTGAATTATATTTAACCTCTTCCTTCCATCACATAGGGGAGATAGATAGGGACAATGAATAATTCACTAAAATTGTCACTCAAGTTGGAAATGTTTTTGCCTGGCACAAATTCTTTCAGGATCACTCTTACTGACCTATTAAGTACTTTATTTAACACTGTGGTATTCACACAACAGTTCCTGAATAAATAAACTATTTTACAGTCAATGAAGAAAGAGAATTTGCTTACTATCATGAAGTTTCTTGTTTTTCTCATATACCCCCATTCCCAGAAGTGGCAGAACTAATAAAAATTGAAAAGGGCACTGAGGATTTAGTTGTTATGCTAGTCGAGTGACAAAAACTTGTCACACTACAATGACTGCTATATATCAAATATATACCAAATATTGTAATAAATGTAAAAGTTTTGGATTCTATTCTTGCCTCTAGTAGTAGTAGTGTGTGCATACTCAGTTGTGTCTGACTTTGTGATCATGCTCATCAGGCTCCTCTGTTCATGTAATCTTTTTTTAATTAATAGGTTTTTAATTAGTTTGTTAGATTCACTCAAATCAGTATAAGTTTTTGTATTTTGTAAAAAGAGGAGATTGTTTCTAGAAACAAGAGAAGTATTCAAGGAGTTCCAGAAAGATCCAATGGATAAAACTTTACAACAAATATTTTAAAGTCTATTTAGTTTGGTTGTTTTGTTTTGTTTTGTTTTTTACTTTATTTTACTTTACAATACTCTATTGGCTTTGCCATACATCGACATGAATCCACCACAGGTGTACACGAGCTCCCAATCCTGAATCCTCTCCCACTTCCCACCCCACAACGTCTCTCTGGATCATCCCCATGCGCCAGCCCCAAGCGTCCTGCAACCTGCATCGAACATAGACCGGTGCCTCGTTTCTTACATGATAGTATACATGCTTCAATAAAGTCTATTTAGTTTTAAATAGAATGCCCCTTTAAAAATATCTGAGAAAGTTTGTATGGATGCTAGGTGGTTATGTCGACGATGTGTAGTTATTAGTGGCCATTAGATGAGTGTATCTGTGATTTCATGTCAGTTTATCACATAAAAAGTGTTTGACACATTGAAATTTTGACCATTACATCATTTTAATGTGTTTTTATTTAAATATATTTTTTTTTATAACGGTTAAAGAAGAAATTCTTGGTGGCTTAGGACAAATTTTACGTTTGGAAATATTTTGAATATTGTTTGAATTCACTAAACTTTAAAAGAACTTTATGACTGAAAAAATATTAATATACAGCAAGATCCATGCTTCTAGTGACTAGTGAGAAATGAGCTCTTCTTTCATTTATGGCTGATTAAGATCTCATAGTAATCCTCTATTTTTGCCATGCAGGTGAAAATCAGAGTTGAATAATTATGTTGGCAAAATAAACAGCTGCTACACCTGCCAAACTGAGCATAACAAACTTAACAAAAAATCAAGCTTTAGGAGTTAATATTGGTATAGGACTTTTACATTCTTTGGAGAAACAAATAAAGAAAATTGCAAAAATAAGAGAAATTATTTTTAATGAAGTTGGAATAAGGGTAACCATAAAACAGTCAAAGCAAGGATGGGGACATTATAAATCACACATTATTGGGTTTTGATTATGACTGTCTTTGACAAGACTAAGTAAATTCCAATAAACTCTCAAAAACAGACCATCATTATCAGTGTGCATGAGACATCATGCATTTTATTTATCTTCTGCTCATAGAATAATCTCATGGAATTAATTTATATTTTTTAAGAATTGGTTTTCTGCCAAAATGTCCTACATTTAATGGAATTTTATTGTAAGATCTAGAATATTAATATTTTAAAGAATAGAATTAATATACAGAAATATTACTTCCTCCCTCCAACAGTTTAAATGTCTCTATAGAGGTTTGAGGTAATTTAGGATTACAGACTTCTAAGAGAAATAATCATGTTATTTTCTTCATGAAAAACCTATGTGGATAGTTTTCAAATTTAAGAAATAAATATATGTATATGATATGGTTATCAATGTCAATAGACCAATAGTAACCTCATGAACATATTGATTTTACTTAAAAAAATGAGTTTTTCAATCAAGGTAGAAATTTGCTATTTTTGTATCTGAAGAGCTTTTTCTTGTGCTTTTCAAAATATAGTATGTAAAGAAATTTAAAGTGCCTCTGGTTGAAGTTTGAGTGGGAGCTCTGTTGTCTACTCTACTAGGTTTCATTCCCCCAAATTCTTAAAAATATACAATAAACCCCCAAGCTTGATGGAGTAGTATGAAGAGATTAAAGAATTCTTTAACATTCCTGTATGTAATAAGAAGTGATGAAAATTATATGAGCATATATATTTTCTCTCATGTCAGGACACACACAAATACACATACTGGTAGCTCAGACAGTAAAGAATCTTCCTTCATTGCAAGAGACATGGGTTCGATCCCTGGATCAAGAAGATCCCCTGGAAAAGAGAATGGCTATCCACTCCAGTATTCTTGCCTGAAGAATTCCATGGACAGAGAAGCCTGGCAGGCTCCAGTTCATGGGGTCAAAAGAGTTGGACATGGCTGAATAAGGCTTCCACTTTTTCACATAGATTTGCTCTCATGCGTGGACGCACACACACACCACACACTCTCTCACTCACTCCTCAAATTATTTCAGTTGCACAAGTGTCCTTAAGATTTGGCAAGGAAAGAACAGAATGGTTACATTGTCATAGGAGAAAGGATAAATGCAACTGGAAGAAATCTTTCATGAATCTTGAGTTGTGGATGATGCATAGCAAACTCTTCCAGAATTTGAGAAAAGCTTGAAGTATGCTTATGATTTACATTTCAAACTTCTAGACCAGCTTATCTTAAAAATTTTATTCCTCTTTCCATATCTCTTCCATCCATAAGANCTTTCTAAGCTAAAAACAAAGTCCTGATTCCGAACCCACTGGAGCAGGCCCGGGAGCTACTGGTCAAGGGCACTGCACCCACGTCAGCAGGCGTGTGGCTGCTGGGGTTGTGCGGTAGTGCATGACAGAATCACATTTTTTTATGTATTGGGTCAAATATACTATTAAAAGTAACTTCACCGATTTCTTCTTAGTTGTTAAACTGTGGCTACTAGAGGAGTTTGGATTTTCACCATGAGCGTGTTACCCCCACCACCACCCCCGCCCCGGCCATTGGACGGGGCTAGGTCAGCTCGCTGCCAGCCTGCAGCTCGGATGTGTTGGATGCAAAGAAACCATCCTGGGGACAATATCTCTCCAAACCAGAGATTCTGACAGAGGAGGGAGGATGGCTGCCAAGCAGCAGAAATAGACAACGTGAATGTTGTTGGCAACAGGAAGCTTAACTGTACCAACAGGGGCAGCGGTGGAAAACGGAATGTTAGCCAGTGAGGGTCACCCTGACCTATCTCCCGAAAGCTCCCAGGTCAGTCCCACTGCACAGCCCCAGAGAGAAGGGAGAAATAGCAGAAGAGACCTGCCTGCACACACCCAGGAAGTCTCCCCCTCCCCCGCCACCAGGCCTTGCTCAGACCTTAACCTTGCAGGGGCTCCGCTGCCCAAAGCCCTGAAGGTCTCCCCACCTCTAGTCAACGGTGCCCATCCTTCCACCCGGAGTTCACATCTGTGAAGCAGCCACCCCAGGCTGAGCAATCCTGAAGGTCCCCTCTGGCATTCCAAGATCTCTGCCCTTCTCATCTGAGATCTGCTAGGATAGAAAGCACAGCACGCCATGGACCTCATGGGTTTCGAGTCCTCTAACGCCATCAGGAATCCAGTATTCAAAGGATGCCATCGGATACATTCGTCCTCCCAGGGCAGTTGATGACATTCACCTGGATCTGGGTGCCCATTACACCGGAGAGCTCGCTCTGAACCGCCCAAGGCATGCAGAGTGACCCAGCACTTCACGGAAAGTTCTCTGAAATAATAAGTCTTCCTCCCCTCCTCTGCTTTCCTCCCATTCCCTTGGGCTGTCCGGCACTTCCTGGGGACAGACGTGAGGCTTCTCTTTGTTCCGGAACAAATCTACCTCCTCACGGCCTTGGCTCTGCCAGCCCTCCACCAGAGCACCTGACCCCCTGGCTTATCTCTCAGGGCTCAGATCAGAGGTCACCTCCTTAGGTAGGGGACAAGTTATTTTGGGATCGCAGTCCCCCTCCCCACCAGCCAGTCTCTAAAACATTGTCCAATTTTATCTGGGAGAGAATTTTAGGTTTCCAGGCTCACTAGAGTGAAAAGTCAGTGAGAACTGACAAAGAATGTCACCTGCCATTCTAGTAAGCAGCAAAAGTTGCACCATTAGGCTATTGGCCACTCCTGCCAACCCAGGTGAGCCCTGAGGTGGTTTAGGATGGAGATTGGCCCCAGACAGGATGAGATCTAAGGAATAATTTCAAGGAGTCCAGACTCTTGCATCTTCCCAGATCCAGAAATGCACTAAAATCATGAAAGAGATGTCTGTTTCGTGTGTGTGTGTGTGCGTGCATGATCACCAGTAATCTTTTGATGTTCCACGACATGTTTTGGGGTTTTGTTTTTCCAGCAAAAACTTCTATATATCCTGGTTCCTCCCTAACCTCTCTGGAACAGTCTCTCAGAGCTCCTGAGAGGCTCTTGCCTGGGGTCCAGTCCGTAGGAAGACGCTCAACAGAACATAACTCGCAACCCTGAGGTTGTGCGTTTTTCTTCGATGGACACCTGCTCTCGATCAAGACCAGCGGGACAAACGAATGGACCACAAAAGGTGGCCTCGAGCAGAGACCTATTTGGGGCTCCACCAGGAAGGCAGACTCCGGAAACGTGTGTCTTGTTTCAGAGGCGGCTCCGAGGGAGGGGGCCGGGGGCCGGAGGGTCTCCAGCACCGGCCCGCCCAGTCCATCCCGGCCCGGCCCGTGTGGGGCTCGGCAGGCCGCGAACTCCCCGCTAGTCCACCGGGGAGGAGGCCAGTCCTCCGGCCTCGGCTCAGAGCGCCGCCCTCCCGGAGCCTCGCGATCCCGGGGGTGCACAGGTGTACGCGCCCAGGCGCGGGGCCCTAGACAACGCCCGGCGCCCCGCCCCCGTTGCCTGGTAACGGCGGTCCCGCCCCCCGGCGTAGGAAGAGGCCCCGCCCGCGACACCCCTCCCGCCTGGCGCCCGGTACCTTCCTGAAGTCAAGGTTGCCGAGGCCTCCGCAGCAGTCCGGCGCAGCCACCGAGCTGCGCGCGGGCCCCGCCCGGCCCGGACTCGTTGGCCGCGGGTTGCCTTGCAGGGATCGCGCTCGGACCTCGAGGAAGCCCCCGACACCCAGAACCGGCCCCATCGGGCTCGAGAAGCGCCGCCAGCCGGGGTCCTTTCGCCGTGACCCTGCTTCCCCGGCCTTCTGGGAAATGTAGTCCCCGTCCCCGCGCAGCGCCGAGCTCCCGGGCTCGCGCTAGCCTCTCCGGGAGCCGAGAACTACAAGTCCCAGGGCCGTGCGCGGCGGCGCTGGCCGGTCCCGAGGCTGCCATGCAGCCTCGGGGACCTCGCTGGCCGGCCCCCGACTCCCAGCCCCCGGCTACCCACTCGGCCAGCCAACTAACCTGACGTTTCTGTTCTTGGCCGTCGTCTGGCTGGAGGCCGCCAGCGGCGGGTCGTAGGTTTAAGTAGCGTGCTGCCTAGCACCTGAGGACCTGGACTTTGGCCGACTCAGCCCCTAGTCCTTCCCGGGGGCCGACTGTGGCACGAGGGGGAGTGCTGAGGGGTGGGAACGCCCCTCACCTCCCGCTTCCAGTCGGCGACCCTTCTCCAGTGGCCCTCGAGCATTCACCGGGGCTGCCCTCACTGTCCCTTGGGATGTGAGAGCCGAACAGCAATAAATGGTTGCAAGCTGGGATGGCAAAACGGGGAGGTGAGGGGGCACTGCCCTGCAGTGCTCAGGGAAGGACCCGAGGGAGGCCTGAGAGCTGGAGAAGGTGCCAGACATGCAGATTTTGGGGGTAGGAAGGGGCTCACCTGTGCAGGTGCTAGGAGACAGGAGGGGTCCTTCAGAAATCCCGAAAAGGCTGGAGTAGTGGTGGGGGGCACAGTGGGAGGGAACAGGCTTTGGAAAGTAGGTGGGTTACAGGCTGGCTGGGTCCCTAGAGGGCCCTCTTTGTAGCTAGTTGCCACATACCTGGAAACCTGGCAAGCCGTCTGATTCCAGCCCACGCCTCTCTCCCTTGCTTCCCCTCTACCCCGCACCTGCCAGCCCAGGGCATTTGTGAGCTGCCACCGTGTGCCCAATCATGTGTAACCTCCACAACACCCTGGGGATGGGGCAGAGGCAAGCCCACCATGATGCAGGAAGGACGCTGGCATTGGTGCACACACCAGCTCCGCGGTTGTGGGCAGCTATCAGTTCCTCAGAAGCACAAATGAGGTACCTGTTGGTAAAACGCACAGCACAGGACCTGACTCCTGGAAAGTGCTTGAGAGCCACTAGCCACCACTGGGCTGGGTGCACAGCAGGTGCTGAAGGGCTGGTTTGCCCACTGACCACCTCGTGCAGGGTGTCCAGGCAGGGCCTGCCAGAACCAGAGCCGATTCTGGAGAGCTCACCAAGAGGGAGGGCCTCCAGGGGGCAGTCCCTACCCACCACAGTCCATTTCACCCGAGCCCCAGTTTTCTCCCCACCTGGCCATTCCTTCCCTCCGCCCCCACCTTGTTCTTTTATTAAGCCAGGAAAATTAGTTTTTGTGTGCTTGGTTTATGTGGGAATAAAGAAAATGTCAGAGATCACAGCACAGCTGATGCAACCAGCAGAATCCACTTCTCCACCCCTCCTAGAAAGGAGCACACCAAAGCTCAGAAACCAGACTCAGCTTCCAGTGTGGTCGGTGGATTGGAACTGTTCAGGTCAAGAACCTCCTGCTGAAGGTATCTGGGGCCAGAAGTCCAGCCTGACCCTTTGAAACACCCCGGTCTGAGCTTGCCGGGAAGCCACCCGGGCCGACTTCTCTCAGGGGCTATGCCTTCTCCCGCATCCCTGGCAAACAGAGAAGTCACTTCTGAGGCAGAGTGCTTCTGTGGACAAAGTACTTGTTCCATATTCCAACCCAAAGTCCCTGTTTCTGGAGCTTTAACAAATAGCTCCTTTCTCCCCCAGCCCGCCCCCCACCCGACCCTGGGGTTATCTCTCTTTACCCCTAGATGGCTCTCCACATATCCGGAGCTGTTTATCATGAGCAGCTACCGTCACAGGCTCCAGGGCAAACGTCTCCAGATGACCTCTCTGGCCAGGAGTTTGACTTTTGCTGGGAGAGGATCAAAGCTAAAGGCTATTTCTTCCAACTGTCCCCTCCCCCAGCAGCCTTGCATCTGAGCACCTGGCTCCTTTTATTACTAAAGCTAACATTTGCTTAACGGGTGGCCTTGGGTAAAGCCTAAACCGTTCCCTACTCTTGAGTCTCCTTTCTGTTTATGGAATCAGTCTGATTGAGAGCAGGAGGAGAAGGGGATGACAGATGAGATGGTTGAATGGCATCACCAACTTAATGGATGTTATGCTTAACCGCTCAGTCGTGTCCGACTCTTTGTGACCCCATGGACTGCAGCCCACCAGGCTCCTCTGTTCATGGGGATTCTCCAGGCAAGAATACTAGAGTGGGTTGCCATGTCCTCCTCCAGGGGACCTTCCCAGCCCAGGGATCGAACTCAGGTCTCCCGCATGGCATGTGGATTCTTTACTGTCTGAGCCACCAGGGAAGCCCAAAGGACATTAGCTTGAGCAAACTCCAAGAGATAGCGGAGGACAGGGAAGCCTAGTGCACTGCAGTCCATGGGGTCGCAAAGAGTTGGAGTTAGTTTACTTTTTTATTCTGCATAGTGTCAGCCCCCCCTCCCCCCACCCAGGAGAAGATGAGCTTCCAGAGGGCAGGGTTTTGTCTGTTCCTACACAACTCTCCCTGGTACCTGGCTCATTCCTAGTTCCACGCATGAAGCAGGCACTCTGTCAACAGTGAGTGAATGAGTCGTTCAGCCACTCCCAAGTCTGGAGCATCCTTGGAAACAATCTCCTTGGGCCTCACAGACCCCATCTGTGGAATGGGGAGGGTGAAGGATCCTGTCTGTGTGGCCTCCGGCAAGTGACTGATCAACCTTCTCTGACTCTCAGAAGAAGAAGAAATCTAACTGTAAAGACCAGAGCTAAGAAGTCTGAGCTCTTGCAAAGCTGTAGGCCCAGAGCCCGGTGCAGT
>SJYV01043331.1:37177-89451 GCA_006410875.1 Neotragus pygmaeus | reverse complement strand
GGCCGCGGGTTGCCTTGCAGGGATCGCGCTCGGACCTCGAGGAAGCCCCCGACACCCAGAACCGGCCCCATCGGGCTCGAGAAGCGCCGCCAGCCGGGGTCCTTTCGCCGTGACCCTGCTTCCCCGGCCTTCTGGGAAATGTAGTCCCCGTCCCCGCGCAGCGCCGAGCTCCCGGGCTCGCGCTAGCCTCTCCGGGAGCCGAGAACTACAAGTCCCAGGGCCGTGCGCGGCGGCGCTGGCCGGTCCCGAGGCTGCCATGCAGCCTCGGGGACCTCGCTGGCCGGCCCCCGACTCCCAGCCCCCGGCTACCCACTCGGCCAGCCAACTAACCTGACGTTTCTGTTCTTGGCCGTCGTCTGGCTGGAGGCCGCCAGCGGCGGGTCGTAGGTTTAAGTAGCGTGCTGCCTAGCACCTGAGGACCTGGACTTTGGCCGACTCAGCCCCTAGTCCTTCCCGGGGGCCGACTGTGGCACGAGGGGGAGTGCTGAGGGGTGGGAACGCCCCTCACCTCCCGCTTCCAGTCGGCGACCCTTCTCCAGTGGCCCTCGAGCATTCACCGGGGCTGCCCTCACTGTCCCTTGGGATGTGAGAGCCGAACAGCAATAAATGGTTGCAAGCTGGGATGGCAAAACGGGGAGGTGAGGGGGCACTGCCCTGCAGTGCTCAGGGAAGGACCCGAGGGAGGCCTGAGAGCTGGAGAAGGTGCCAGACATGCAGATTTTGGGGGTAGGAAGGGGCTCACCTGTGCAGGTGCTAGGAGACAGGAGGGGTCCTTCAGAAATCCCGAAAAGGCTGGAGTAGTGGTGGGGGGCACAGTGGGAGGGAACAGGCTTTGGAAAGTAGGTGGGTTACAGGCTGGCTGGGTCCCTAGAGGGCCCTCTTTGTAGCTAGTTGCCACATACCTGGAAACCTGGCAAGCCGTCTGATTCCAGCCCACGCCTCTCTCCCTTGCTTCCCCTCTACCCCGCACCTGCCAGCCCAGGGCATTTGTGAGCTGCCACCGTGTGCCCAATCATGTGTAACCTCCACAACACCCTGGGGATGGGGCAGAGGCAAGCCCACCATGATGCAGGAAGGACGCTGGCATTGGTGCACACACCAGCTCCGCGGTTGTGGGCAGCTATCAGTTCCTCAGAAGCACAAATGAGGTACCTGTTGGTAAAACGCACAGCACAGGACCTGACTCCTGGAAAGTGCTTGAGAGCCACTAGCCACCACTGGGCTGGGTGCACAGCAGGTGCTGAAGGGCTGGTTTGCCCACTGACCACCTCGTGCAGGGTGTCCAGGCAGGGCCTGCCAGAACCAGAGCCGATTCTGGAGAGCTCACCAAGAGGGAGGGCCTCCAGGGGGCAGTCCCTACCCACCACAGTCCATTTCACCCGAGCCCCAGTTTTCTCCCCACCTGGCCATTCCTTCCCTCCGCCCCCACCTTGTTCTTTTATTAAGCCAGGAAAATTAGTTTTTGTGTGCTTGGTTTATGTGGGAATAAAGAAAATGTCAGAGATCACAGCACAGCTGATGCAACCAGCAGAATCCACTTCTCCACCCCTCCTAGAAAGGAGCACACCAAAGCTCAGAAACCAGACTCAGCTTCCAGTGTGGTCGGTGGATTGGAACTGTTCAGGTCAAGAACCTCCTGCTGAAGGTATCTGGGGCCAGAAGTCCAGCCTGACCCTTTGAAACACCCCGGTCTGAGCTTGCCGGGAAGCCACCCGGGCCGACTTCTCTCAGGGGCTATGCCTTCTCCCGCATCCCTGGCAAACAGAGAAGTCACTTCTGAGGCAGAGTGCTTCTGTGGACAAAGTACTTGTTCCATATTCCAACCCAAAGTCCCTGTTTCTGGAGCTTTAACAAATAGCTCCTTTCTCCCCCAGCCCGCCCCCCACCCGACCCTGGGGTTATCTCTCTTTACCCCTAGATGGCTCTCCACATATCCGGAGCTGTTTATCATGAGCAGCTACCGTCACAGGCTCCAGGGCAAACGTCTCCAGATGACCTCTCTGGCCAGGAGTTTGACTTTTGCTGGGAGAGGATCAAAGCTAAAGGCTATTTCTTCCAACTGTCCCCTCCCCCAGCAGCCTTGCATCTGAGCACCTGGCTCCTTTTATTACTAAAGCTAACATTTGCTTAACGGGTGGCCTTGGGTAAAGCCTAAACCGTTCCCTACTCTTGAGTCTCCTTTCTGTTTATGGAATCAGTCTGATTGAGAGCAGGAGGAGAAGGGGATGACAGATGAGATGGTTGAATGGCATCACCAACTTAATGGATGTTATGCTTAACCGCTCAGTCGTGTCCGACTCTTTGTGACCCCATGGACTGCAGCCCACCAGGCTCCTCTGTTCATGGGGATTCTCCAGGCAAGAATACTAGAGTGGGTTGCCATGTCCTCCTCCAGGGGACCTTCCCAGCCCAGGGATCGAACTCAGGTCTCCCGCATGGCATGTGGATTCTTTACTGTCTGAGCCACCAGGGAAGCCCAAAGGACATTAGCTTGAGCAAACTCCAAGAGATAGCGGAGGACAGGGAAGCCTAGTGCACTGCAGTCCATGGGGTCGCAAAGAGTTGGAGTTAGTTTACTTTTTTATTCTGCATAGTGTCAGCCCCCCCTCCCCCCACCCAGGAGAAGATGAGCTTCCAGAGGGCAGGGTTTTGTCTGTTCCTACACAACTCTCCCTGGTACCTGGCTCATTCCTAGTTCCACGCATGAAGCAGGCACTCTGTCAACAGTGAGTGAATGAGTCGTTCAGCCACTCCCAAGTCTGGAGCATCCTTGGAAACAATCTCCTTGGGCCTCACAGACCCCATCTGTGGAATGGGGAGGGTGAAGGATCCTGTCTGTGTGGCCTCCGGCAAGTGACTGATCAACCTTCTCTGACTCTCAGAAGAAGAAGAAATCTAACTGTAAAGACCAGAGCTAAGAAGTCTGAGCTCTTGCAAAGCTGTAGGCCCAGAGCCCGGTGCAGTTTTCTCTGAGCCACAGAATAGGACGGAGGGGAAGTGGGAGGGAGGGGAAGAGAGAGGGAGGGGAAGTGGACTCACGTGGGAAGTGCCATGATCACACAGTGAGTGGCGGGCTTGGAACCTGCCAGCCTAGAGCAGATGACAGAGGAAGCCCAGTCTGGGACCCCCTGCTAGAGCCAGCACAGGTTCGGACACTCAGTGCTCAAACCCATCTTGTTTCTGCCCTCTTCTTGGTTCCTTTTCACACATGCCACTGCCCCCATCATGGGCCAGTTAAAGCTGTGTCTTCTCCAAGAAGCCTCACTGCTCCTGTAAGAATGAGGGCAGAGCGTGATCCTCGCTCTGAGGTCCCGTGTGGCTCGGGAACAGCCACTCTGCAGCCCTTCTTGCTCCCTGTGCTCCATGCATACCCGTCCCCCTCTTCTTGGAGAGCAAGGGCATGTCCTGCACCTGCACACACTCAGCACCAGTCAGCTCTTGTCAAAGACACAAGTGAATGACGAAGGTCAAAGCTGCATTTCAGTCCAGGGAAGTTATCCTTCAAAAATGGAGGCAAAGAAAAAGTGTTTTCAGACAAAAGAAGGAACAGGATCCCAGCTGGGAGCCCGGGGATGCAGAAAGGAGTGAAGAGCACAAGAAAGTAAATCTGATATTAGATGTTTGTAACAATAATATCTTGTGGGGGTTAAAATATTTACCTTGGTAACGGAGCATAAAAGTCAGGGAAAGCCCCGTAGGGTTTGGTCTCCACCGAGCCTCCTCCCATCAGCAGAACATGTGATCTTATCAAGGTCACTCAGAGCATTTCCCCAAATCGACCAAGCAGTGGAACATAAAGCAAATCTCAGCAGAATTGGAAGAACTGTGATCACACGGTTTATTCTCCCAAACAGTGGGATTAAGCCAGAAAACAGGAAGACAACAATCAGTTTCCCTGATAGCTCAGTGGGTAAAGAATCAGTCTTCAGTGATGGAGACCTGGGTTTGATCCCTGGATTGGGCAGATCCCCTAGAGAATGGAACAGCTGCCCACTCCAGTATCCTGGCCTGGAGAATTCCACGGAGTATACACATACAGTCCATGGGGTCGCAAAGTGTTGGACACAACTCAGTGACTTTCACATCCCAACCTTTGGAAACTAACCAAAACATTTTACTTAAACCCCAGTGATGATTTCCAGGTTCTTCTACCTGGGCCAGCTGTCCGGGGACAAACAAGAACCTGGAGTGATTGGGGCGGGGGAGGGGGCAGCAAGGAGACTCTAGGAAAAGCAGCTTTTCCTGTTTAACTCCGGGTTCCAGGAGCGAGGAGAGGGGCTGGGGAAGAGCACTCGGCGCTCTGAGGGCTGCGGGACTCCCAGGGGCTGATCAGGTGTGGGAACCCACAGTCCTGGCCCAGAGCTCATGATGACTGCACACCAGCAGGTCTTCAGGCTGAAGACCCTGCTGCCTGCCACGAGGGCACATGCACAGGAAGGAGGCAGAGCAGGGGCTAGAAGCCCCTGGTGAGAGCCAAGGCTCAGCAGGACCACCTGTGCGCAGGGTTGGCTCGAAGTGCAGGATCTGGCTTAGGGCCATTTCCTTAGCAAGGGACCCCAGGAGTTAAGAGGACGCAGTCAGTCCAGCTGCGTCCACAGGCCTGTGCCTGGCTCACCCGTCAGCATGGACTCTTAGTATTCCAAACACACTGACGTTAATTTAATAGTTGAATAATTATACCTTATTTAACTTGTTTTTTCCCCCATTATTTGTGATGCTGGCCATTTTCTCATGGGCTTTTCTTTTTGATCAGAACAGTGTTTAATTTGCAGTATTTACCAGCACATCTCCTGGGCCTTCTTTCCAAAAAACCCATGAGCTTCAATCTCAGCAAATACTTGAACTTTTTAATTAAATGAACTGGGCCTTTGTAATTTTTAAGTGATTAAAGTTTGTTTTTACCTTGCAAATTTTCCAACCGCCCCAAATTTGCAAAAATTATGAAATAAACACCTCCATATCCTTCACCTGGATTGACCCCTTATCATTCCCCAGCATTTTTTTTGGGGGGGGGAGGAGCCGTGCTGCTCGGCATGTGAATCTCGACCAGGGATCACACCTGAGCCCCCTGCAGTGAAAGCATGGCATCTTAACCTCTGGACCACCAGGGAAGTCCCTTCATAAAGTTATTTTTATATGAACTATTTGAGCATATGTAGCAGACTCTTCACCCCTGGACCCCTGAATATCTCCTAAGAACAAAACCATTCTGCTAGGAAAACTCGATACAGTCGTGTCAGAATCAGGTTTAAGGCTGATCCAGAGCACAGCTAACACCGAGGCCCTGTCAGCATTCCACCCACTATCCTGCTATGTAGACTGGCCCTTGAGTGGGTTTTGTCTGGTGGTGTCGGGGCCAGAGTGCCTTCTCAGTGCTATGACCTCCGAGCCTGCGTCCAGCTGCCCTGCCCGTTGCTCGAGCTTGACCTCTGGGCACAGGCATCTCCTCCGGAGAGATGCGAGGGTTCAGAGCACTGCAGTCCAGAGGCCAGGAGCTGACCCGACAGCAGCACCCTCCTGCCCTGCCGGGACCAGGCACACGAGCTTTGCACTCACCTGCTGACTGATCCCAGGAGGATGCCCCGGCCTCCCCAGGCCCCCAGGTCCTCATGAGCTTGTCATGAGGGTCAAAGGCAGGAGCCCTTTATCTGGCTCCAGGTAGACGACTTCTGCTGACCGTGGGAAGCTCAGGAAGAAGACAGGGTGAGCTGGGGCACCGGGGAGACTCCTCCAGCGCTGATGACCCTGAATGGACGGACAGTGTCCCGGCACCCAGAGGCCTGCAGGTGGCACCGTGGGGCACAGAGACACAGGACTGCACCCTGCTCATGGCCACTTCATGTTCCGTTCCGCTTTTTTAAACAGACTTTATTTTTCAGAGTCCTTTTAGGTTTGGAGAAGATTTGAGCAGAAGGTACAGACAGTTCTCATATACTTAACAAATGGTTTTGTACGGATATAAAAGCAGTCATTTCAACCATGTTAAAGTGTACATGTGACTCTGAACTTCCAAACATGCTTTTGATCCCTGGACGGGAAATAGGATCTCACAAGCCACATGGCATGGCCACAGAATTTTAAAAATGAATAAAATAACACTACTTCCAGATGCAAACTATTAACAGTATGTATAGGATGGATAAACAAGGTCCTACTACATAGCATAGGAACTATATTTGATATCCTGTGACAAACCATAATAGAATAGAAATATATATTAAAAAAAAAAAGTATACAGTTAGGTGGCTCTAGCCCCTTCATCAGAGAAGGCGATGGCACCCCACTCCAGCACTCTTGCCTGGAAAATCCCATGGACGGAGGAGCCTGGTNTTTCTGCCCTCTTCTTGGTTCCTTTTCACACATGCCACTGCCCCCATCATGGGCCAGTTAAAGCTGTGTCTTCTCCAAGAAGCCTCACTGCTCCTGTAAGAATGAGGGCAGAGCGTGATCCTCGCTCTGAGGTCCCGTGTGGCTCGGGAACAGCCACTCTGCAGCCCTTCTTGCTCCCTGTGCTCCATGCATACCCGTCCCCCTCTTCTTGGAGAGCAAGGGCATGTCCTGCACCTGCACACACTCAGCACCAGTCAGCTCTTGTCAAAGACACAAGTGAATGACGAAGGTCAAAGCTGCATTTCAGTCCAGGGAAGTTATCCTTCAAAAATGGAGGCAAAGAAAAAGTGTTTTCAGACAAAAGAAGGAACAGGATCCCAGCTGGGAGCCCGGGGATGCAGAAAGGAGTGAAGAGCACAAGAAAGTAAATCTGATATTAGATGTTTGTAACAATAATATCTTGTGGGGGTTAAAATATTTACCTTGGTAACGGAGCATAAAAGTCAGGGAAAGCCCCGTAGGGTTTGGTCTCCACCGAGCCTCCTCCCATCAGCAGAACATGTGATCTTATCAAGGTCACTCAGAGCATTTCCCCAAATCGACCAAGCAGTGGAACATAAAGCAAATCTCAGCAGAATTGGAAGAACTGTGATCACACGGTTTATTCTCCCAAACAGTGGGATTAAGCCAGAAAACAGGAAGACAACAATCAGTTTCCCTGATAGCTCAGTGGGTAAAGAATCAGTCTTCAGTGATGGAGACCTGGGTTTGATCCCTGGATTGGGCAGATCCCCTAGAGAATGGAACAGCTGCCCACTCCAGTATCCTGGCCTGGAGAATTCCACGGAGTATACACATACAGTCCATGGGGTCGCAAAGTGTTGGACACAACTCAGTGACTTTCACATCCCAACCTTTGGAAACTAACCAAAACATTTTACTTAAACCCCAGTGATGATTTCCAGGTTCTTCTACCTGGGCCAGCTGTCCGGGGACAAACAAGAACCTGGAGTGATTGGGGCGGGGGAGGGGGCAGCAAGGAGACTCTAGGAAAAGCAGCTTTTCCTGTTTAACTCCGGGTTCCAGGAGCGAGGAGAGGGGCTGGGGAAGAGCACTCGGCGCTCTGAGGGCTGCGGGACTCCCAGGGGCTGATCAGGTGTGGGAACCCACAGTCCTGGCCCAGAGCTCATGATGACTGCACACCAGCAGGTCTTCAGGCTGAAGACCCTGCTGCCTGCCACGAGGGCACATGCACAGGAAGGAGGCAGAGCAGGGGCTAGAAGCCCCTGGTGAGAGCCAAGGCTCAGCAGGACCACCTGTGCGCAGGGTTGGCTCGAAGTGCAGGATCTGGCTTAGGGCCATTTCCTTAGCAAGGGACCCCAGGAGTTAAGAGGACGCAGTCAGTCCAGCTGCGTCCACAGGCCTGTGCCTGGCTCACCCGTCAGCATGGACTCTTAGTATTCCAAACACACTGACGTTAATTTAATAGTTGAATAATTATACCTTATTTAACTTGTTTTTTCCCCCATTATTTGTGATGCTGGCCATTTTCTCATGGGCTTTTCTTTTTGATCAGAACAGTGTTTAATTTGCAGTATTTACCAGCACATCTCCTGGGCCTTCTTTCCAAAAAACCCATGAGCTTCAATCTCAGCAAATACTTGAACTTTTTAATTAAATGAACTGGGCCTTTGTAATTTTTAAGTGATTAAAGTTTGTTTTTACCTTGCAAATTTTCCAACCGCCCCAAATTTGCAAAAATTATGAAATAAACACCTCCATATCCTTCACCTGGATTGACCCCTTATCATTCCCCAGCATTTTTTTTGGGGGGGGGAGGAGCCGTGCTGCTCGGCATGTGAATCTCGACCAGGGATCACACCTGAGCCCCCTGCAGTGAAAGCATGGCATCTTAACCTCTGGACCACCAGGGAAGTCCCTTCATAAAGTTATTTTTATATGAACTATTTGAGCATATGTAGCAGACTCTTCACCCCTGGACCCCTGAATATCTCCTAAGAACAAAACCATTCTGCTAGGAAAACTCGATACAGTCGTGTCAGAATCAGGTTTAAGGCTGATCCAGAGCACAGCTAACACCGAGGCCCTGTCAGCATTCCACCCACTATCCTGCTATGTAGACTGGCCCTTGAGTGGGTTTTGTCTGGTGGTGTCGGGGCCAGAGTGCCTTCTCAGTGCTATGACCTCCGAGCCTGCGTCCAGCTGCCCTGCCCGTTGCTCGAGCTTGACCTCTGGGCACAGGCATCTCCTCCGGAGAGATGCGAGGGTTCAGAGCACTGCAGTCCAGAGGCCAGGAGCTGACCCGACAGCAGCACCCTCCTGCCCTGCCGGGACCAGGCACACGAGCTTTGCACTCACCTGCTGACTGATCCCAGGAGGATGCCCCGGCCTCCCCAGGCCCCCAGGTCCTCATGAGCTTGTCATGAGGGTCAAAGGCAGGAGCCCTTTATCTGGCTCCAGGTAGACGACTTCTGCTGACCGTGGGAAGCTCAGGAAGAAGACAGGGTGAGCTGGGGCACCGGGGAGACTCCTCCAGCGCTGATGACCCTGAATGGACGGACAGTGTCCCGGCACCCAGAGGCCTGCAGGTGGCACCGTGGGGCACAGAGACACAGGACTGCACCCTGCTCATGGCCACTTCATGTTCCGTTCCGCTTTTTTAAACAGACTTTATTTTTCAGAGTCCTTTTAGGTTTGGAGAAGATTTGAGCAGAAGGTACAGACAGTTCTCATATACTTAACAAATGGTTTTGTACGGATATAAAAGCAGTCATTTCAACCATGTTAAAGTGTACATGTGACTCTGAACTTCCAAACATGCTTTTGATCCCTGGACGGGAAATAGGATCTCACAAGCCACATGGCATGGCCACAGAATTTTAAAAATGAATAAAATAACACTACTTCCAGATGCAAACTATTAACAGTATGTATAGGATGGATAAACAAGGTCCTACTACATAGCATAGGAACTATATTTGATATCCTGTGACAAACCATAATAGAATAGAAATATATATTAAAAAAAAAAAGTATACAGTTAGGTGGCTCTAGCCCCTTCATCAGAGAAGGCGATGGCACCCCACTCCAGCACTCTTGCCTGGAAAATCCCATGGACGGAGGAGCCTGGTGGGCTGCAGTCCATGCGGTCACGAAGAGTCAGACACAACTGAGCCACTTTCCTTTCACTTTTCACTTTCTTGCATTGGAGAAGGAAATGGCAACCCACTCCAGTGTTCTTGCCTAGAGAATCCCAGGGACGGGGAGCCTGGTGGGCTGCCGTCTATGGGGTCGCACAGAGTCAGACACGACTGAAGCGACTTAGCAGCAGCAGCAGCAGCACCTTCATGGTATTGTGTGACCGTCATCACTTCTCTTTCCAGAACATCCCTGGCATCCTCAGGGAAGCCAGAAGCCATTGGCAGTCACTCCCCGTCCTGCTTCTACCCCTGCAACCTCAGATCTATATTCTGTCTCCAGGGGTTTGCCTGTCCTGGAAGTTTCATACAAACAGCACCAGGCGACAGGTAACCCTTTATGTCTGGCTTCTTCCACTGAGTGCGATGTTTGTGAGCTTCATGCCCATGGTGCTGGGTGTCTGTACTTCAGTCCTTTTCACAGCTGAATGACAGACATCCCACCGTGCGGATGGACACACATTTCTGATCACCTGCTTATGGACGCCAGGTCTGCCTCTACCTTCTGGGGGCTGTGAGCAGAGCTGCTGTGGACATTCGTGCACAGGTGTTTTCTAACAGACACTTATTTCTCCTCGATGTGCTCCAGCAAGGAAATTGCTGAGTCACGCGGCAACTCTGTATTTAGCTCTTTGAGGGACTTCCAGACCATATTCTACAGCAGCTGAACCACTTCACATTCCTAGCCACAGCACTCAAGAGTTCCAGTTTCTCCACATCTTCCATGCCGGCTCCCTGGTTTTGTGATGACTGCCATTCTCAAAGGGTGAGGCAGTGCCTCAGTGTGGTTTTGGTTTGCGTTTCCCTGATGTCTAAAGCTCTGAGCATCTCTTCCTGCCCTACTGGCCTCCTGTACATCTCCTCTGCAGACACATCTGTTCAGCTCCTTTGCCCATTTTTAACTGAGTTATTTGCCTTCCTATTGTTGAGTTCCAAGGTAAGGGGTAATCACACATCAGAGTCTTAAAATGGAAGGCAGGACATCTCAGCTTCCATCGCCGGACACGAGCCCCTGCTGTGCAGGCTGCCCTTCTCCGCCATATCCAGGGAGGATAGAGCACAACTTCCCCTGGGAGGTTCAGTTCAGTTCAGTTCAGTTGCTCAGGTGTGTCTTTGCGACCCCATGGACTGCAGCATGCCAGGCTTTCCTGTCCATCACCAACTCTTGGAGCTTGCTCAAACTCATGTCCATCGAGTCAGTGATGCTGTCCAACAATCTCATTCTGTTGTTCCCTTTTCCTCCTGCCTGCAAACTTTTCCAGCATCAGAGTCTTTTCCAATGAGTCAGTTCTTCGCATCAGGTGGCCAAAGTATTGGAGTTTCAGCTCCAGCATCAGTCCTTCCCCTGGGAGGTTGCTTCCAGGAAAACCCAAGGCCTTCCACCCAATCCGGGACTCTTGAAAGTGTTTCCCAGCCAGGAGCTGCCCTTCCTCTAAGCATCAGTGCCGCTGCCGCTTCCTATGAACACAGAAATAGCTACAGTGGCTTCTTAAAATAGAATTACATACATGGTTTTTTCTGCCAGTCACTACACATGACTGACTCATGATTTTCCATTTCTCATTAGATTTCTTTTCCAGACTCCTTCCACCTGCCGAGCTCCTCACCTGGGGTAGAGTGGTATCTTCCAGCACCTCGCCCCCAGCCCTCTCTACTCCCTGGTCCCCCACCGAGCGACCTCTGCTCCTCCCTGCCCCCCAACACCACTGCAAGGAATCAGTCCTCACCTCCTGAAACCGTTCCTCTGGGACTCAGCTCTCATCACCTCCCACCTGCACAATGGAGGCAACTCCCTCCCCAGCCTTCCGCCCCCATTTCCAAAGCATCCTCCACCGACAGCAGGTGGCCCTTGTTCAGAGCCCTGCAGTGGCTCCCGACTGCTCAGACAGAAACCTGGGCCTCCCAGGGCGGCACAGGCGATCCGCCATGAGTGGCCTCCTTCATTCACTGGTCCATTCAGTTTTCTGAGCGCCTACTGTATACGAGGGCCTAGGACACAGTGGACAAAGGACCAGGCTTTGAGGGTAAGCAGGCTTCACAGGGTGGACCTGGAGGAGACAGTGGGGACAGAGAGGAGGAGACCAGACCAGGGAGCAGGGGCCTTCCTGGAGGGGTGGCGCCCCGGTACCCATGCTGGCTCCACCCACACCAAATCACCTCCAGCTCCCAGAATGCACCTACTGTCCCTGCAAACCCACGAAGTCCCCCCTCCCCACCAAACTCCCCAGCCTTCAGACCTAACTGAAGTCCCCGGGAGCTGAGCCCTTGGCCCTGCCTTTGAGACACCTCCAGCCCTTTGGAGACCCCATCACAATGCTGATCTCATTCAGTTACTGTGTTGTCTATGACTTTCTGGGAAATGAACTGCCATCCTGGTGTTCCTTCTCCTGTTGTAGGCGCAGGGAGAGTACCCTAGCCCTGACCCCCCGTCTTGCACCCCTACCAGGGAGGAGGAGGCCGCTGCCTTCTCTCTCGAAAATTCCACCCTCTGCAAGTCCAAGCTTCTCCGTCAGGGGACACTGGGCACTGTCTGGAGACATCCGTGGTTCCCACAGCTGGGAGGTGCCATGGACACCGGTGAGGCTGGGATGCTGCTCAGCCTCCTACAAAGCGGGGTCCAGACCCAGAGCCAGGGGGTCGAGGAAATTTCCAATGCGGGCAGATGTCCGTCCAGGTGTGGGTAGTGCAAGGGCAGTCCTGAGTCCTGTGGGTGCTCACTGGGAGATGCAGGTGCATCCAGGGCACAGGGGCACAGGGGCAGGGGCACGTGATCGCGTCCCAGCAGAGGAGCAAGAGGAGGTAATACCTGCTTGGCTTCTGTCTGGCCCATGCAAGCCCACTCAGGGCAACCCTGTGTGTCTTCCTGCCCTCTGCTTCTGTCCACGCAGGGAACCCCTGAGATGCTGGTGTAAACCAGACCCAGACCTGGACCCAGACCTTCACTGGATCTGCACAGGCCTCATGTGTGCAGGGCCAGGTGCCTGGGCTTTTTCAGCTGAAGCTTTAGGGCCCTGTTTTGACCCTGAGAACCCCACCCCCATCACACTCTTGTGCAGGTCTTCCAACCCTGGCACATAAGCACGAAGGTAGAGTTAAATCTGATTTCCAAAAGAAAAGGGATTTCCTGCCCCCTGAGAACTGGGAACAGTTCAGATCAGTTACACAACTTGTTGCCTCTTTTGGTGGCCCATGACACCCTGAGAGGTAAGTCTGGGTGGCTCTGAATCACCCCACCTCACCGAAGTCCAGCAGAGGCCTTAGCCCAGGGCCATTCCAGAAGCTGTTTGCGGACCTCTGAGCATGGATGGGCCTCACAGCTGCCCACCTGGCCTTCATGTTTGTATCAGTTAGGAGGAACACACTTAACTGCAAAGCACCAAATTACAACCAACAGAAGCAAATGAATGGATAGAAAGTTCTTTTATCCCCATTAACACAACTAGAAACAGGCAGTTGCTAGCATAGGAATCTTGACTCCACTATCCCTAATACAATTGACCTCTCAGCCTTATGCTTTGACCTCACAGTCACAAGATGGCTGCCATAACTCTAGTCATCACACCTGGGTTCCAGGCAAGCCAAAGGTAAAGGAAAGGTCAAGGGCTGCAGTAGCTGCACCTCTTTTCATCAGGTAAGCAAATGCTTTCCCAGAAATGTCTCCAGCTACTGTCACTTTAGAACTGATGGGCCAGAACTGGGTCACACGACCAGCATGAAAAACTGGGAAATTTGATGACAAAATGATCATGATTGGCTTAGAGCACTGTATCAAAAAGTAGTCAAAAGGAATAGGTGTTAGGAATGAGAACGATGGTGTCTGCCTCAATTTCCAGTCCTATAGTTGGGGCTGCTACTGAAAAGTCCGCTTCTCCCTCACGCTCGCTCCTCCCAGGCCCGAAGCTCTGTGGGGGTAAGTCAGGGGAGAGTCCCTGGCTCCTTTGCCTACCCTCCCCTGTCCACCTGCAGCTCTGACCTGTGCATCTTCCCAGGAAGCCTTCAGTGTATCCTCAACACCTGTCCAGGAGGCCACTCCCAGTAGAGATCATCCAGTCACGCGGCGACGCTGCACTGTGTACCCAGGAGAAGGAAAGATGGTCCATGAGTCACTGCCCAGCAAAGGCTGGGTCAGTGGATTCTGCAGAACAAACACAGCATTCCCAGTTACTCCATCTGAGCAGCTGTCACATCTCCCCACAAATAACTGCGGGGCTCATGTGTAGAATCCAGAATTCTAAAGAAACAGACCTAAAAATAGCCAGAGGCGGGAGGACATGCTCCCAGGCAGACAACATTTAGACAAACATGAGGGGCAGAGAGAGAGGTTGGGGACGAGGCCAGGGTAACGACAGCGGCTGAGGGCAGGGCACCTACTGTGTGCCAGTGCTGACCTAGGCTCATCCAGGTTCCAGGGCCTCACTGGGCCCTTCAGGCAGCTCAGGAAGCTCTGTCGTCTCCCTGATCCACAGGCCGGACAGCACGGCTGTCAGGGTGAAGATGTGAGCTCTGTGGCCCCCCAGCTGTCGTTCCCTGGCTGTACATGAGCCCCGTGCCTCACTATCCTCATCTATAAAATGGGATGATAGCACTACCTACCTCCTAGGCTCACTGGGAAAACTATGTATTAGTATCAACACAGGTCAAGTGCTCAGAACAAGGCTGGCAGGAAGTGAGCCCTTGAGCTGTGTGACCGGAGCAAATCCCCCTAAGCCTCGGTTTCTGCATCGATTCAGTGGTGGTAGGATTTCCCTCCTCGTGTGATTGTTGAGAAAGTGGTCCAGGTGACACGTGAGCACAACACCCAGTGGCTGGTTTATGAGCCTGACCAGTTCCTTCCCACTCACCGCTGTGCTGTTATCACCCACTCCACAGCTGACCCCTCCAAACCACCCTGATGACAAGCTCCAGCTCTGGGCTGACCTCACAGAAACAAAAGAAGTGTTTAAACACACCTCTATGGCTGGGAGGAGGCGGACAGGCACAGTGCTCACCGGGAGGTGGGCCGTGCACTCCCAGGTCCTTCCTGTGGGATGTGTATTGACTACAAGGTAAGCATATCTACTCACTCACACCTGGGGTTGGCCCAGGTAAGGATCTGGAGGCCAGGTTTGCAGGAGGTAGAGGGGCAGTCCTGGTTATATCACAGAAGGGAGGACTGGGCAATGCCATGAGGTGCCAAGAGGATCACACCCTAGGGTCCTTGCACTACCACCATCGGCCCCCTTGGCCATGACTAGAGACTGCCCGGGTGGGTGAGCCCTTGGGCCATGCCCACTTCTGTCCCCATATCAACACCAGGTGCTTGTCCTGCAGCTGCTGCAGCCCCCCTCCCATTCCCTACCCCCCACCAGGCCATGTTGCAATTGCCCTGGCCCACATGGGGCTCAGGCTGGGTGTCCTTGGAGGTAGACTCCAAGATGAGGGCTCCAGAACAGTGATTTCAGTGGGAGGTGGCCGCTGCCCCCAGAAGCGCTGGGAGCAAGCTGAGGCTGGAGGGGTATGCTGGCCAGGCACTCAGCATCAGATCCTGAGCGCCAGGCAGCGCCAAAGCTCAGCGTCCAGGCGGACGGGCCCAGTTCCCGACTCTGCAGCCTCCTAGCGGCTCATCCTGGGCCGGTTGCTAAGCCTCCTCCGTTAGAAGGTGAGCTAGGCCTGGGAGAGCAGACATAAGGGCTGCAGGTGGAACCCGGGCGTCAACAGCGCTTTGGAAACCGAGGGAGGGAGTCATCGCCAGGGGAGCAGCGCCACCTGGTGGATAGCGAGAGCATGACCGGCACTGGCCGCCGAGTGGCGGTGGCGGTGGCGGGTGGGGGGACAGTCCCCAGTGCCCTCGCCTCACCCTGGTCACCAACACTGTCTGGTTGGTTCCTCTTTACTTTATTCCCGACGAGGCTTCCTGGAGTTCCGCCCCTCGCGGACACCACCCAGGTCCCAGTCTGGGTAGGCCCTTCAAGCTCAGGATGCCTGTTACTAGTGGGCCCCGTGCAGCCCTCTCCCCACCTCAGTGCTGACGACCAGCGGGCGTGTCACTGACGAGATACAGAGGCAGCCACGTGCCTTCTTTCCCTGGCCAGCCCAGTGATGCCCGGGGTCCTGCCCGCTTTCACTCCCAGAGGCCCGGTGTGGAGAATCAGTCACAGGCAGGTCATCAAACCTGTAAATAGCCAGCAGGTGGATACAGCATCTCTGGGACTGCTGGGCTGTGTCGTAGTCCTTAACCCTCAGTCTGGACTCGGTTCTGCTCCCTTCCAGGAATCCCCCAGGCCCAGGAAGCCAGGATGCTGGAGGAAGTCTTCAGTTCCTCAGTCCTGTCACGCAGGCAGGTGGCCCCTGCTCCCTGGGGCTGCGACTGACTGTGACCGGGAATGATGGTGACCATCGCCCTCCACGTGGCTCTGTGTCCCCTCTTCCCCTTTTGAGGACCCCAGTCATTGGATTCACGCCTAAGTCCACGGTGATTTCACCCCGAGATCCTTACCTGATTACAGCTGCAAAGACCCTGTTTCCACAGGAGGTCACATCTGGGGGACCAGGGGAACATGAATTTGGGGGAGTGGGCACGGTGAACCTCCACAGCCAGGGTCATCTCCCAACCCCCCACCTCTCCCCAGTTTGCCTCCCTCTCCAGAGCCAACCCTCAGCCTGCCCTTCCTCTTGGCTCCCTCTTACTTTTGCCCCCTGCCCACTCAGGCTTTTCTTCCCTCCCACCAGTCACCCCGAGCCTCATTCTCTGCCTCTTCTGTTGGCAGCGGTACCCTCCTCTCCACCCCCACAGTGGACCAGAGTTAAGGGGCCCATGGCACTGTTCCCGCCTCCTTCTCCGCCTCCCTGGACAGAGGCGGAAACTGAGACCCTGCTCCTGATCCCGTACAACTAGATTCCAGATTAGAAATTGCCCTGACCATACAGTGCACTGACCCCCGAGAGCAGGAAGGAGAATGAGGAAGGGGCTCCTTCCCGCCTTAGGGTGGGGGCGTTTGCTGCTGCCGCTGCTGCCACCCAATCTCCAGGGTCTAGGCTTGTGAGTGTTGGGGGGCTGCTGTAGTGACAAGAGGGTCCCTGGTTCCCCACTGTCCGGGTCACAGCAGAGCTGGACAGTCCATTCTGGAGCCTGACTCTGTGAGCCAGGTGATAATTTGACAATTCAGTTCTAATTGCTGTGTTAGTTAGGACAGGTGAGGCTGTGCTGTGACAGCAGGCAGCCCTGAGAGCTCAGTGACTTTTAAGCCTTAAGAGAACAAAGATTGAGCAATGACTTTTTTTTTTTTTTTTTTGCCGCACTGTGAGACATGTAGGATCTTCGTTTCCTGACCAGGGATCAAACCCTCACCTCTTGCAATGAAAGCGTGGAATCTTAATCACTGGACTGCTTGGGAAGTCCTGAGCAATGACTTTTTAAATACATCACCAAGTCATGGTCAATCAGAGAAAGAATCGATGAGTTGGGCCTCACTGAATTTTAAAACCTCTGCTCTGTGAAAGGCACTGTCAAGAGGATGAGACAGGCAGAAAGGAGGAAAAGGAGATGACTTCTCCCTCAGGCTGCACGTCTGACCCGAGGGGCTGGGAGACACCCCTCATCAGAGTCACCCTGGGGCCTGGGTTGATGGGGCTCTGTCCTGGTGAGGCCGGGCAGCTCTGGGCAGAGGGAGAAGGGAACTGCAATCCTGTTCTTGAAGCTGCTTCCTGAAGGCAGTGTCCCCACTTCTGTTCACGTTTCATTGATCAGAGCCAGTCTCCCGCCACCCTGACATCAAAGTAAGTGGGGCGTCCACGCCACCTTGCCTGGTGCAGGGAGTGACGGGCCCTGTGACGGCCACACGCCACAGTCTGCAGGTCCACACGGAACACTGTCTTATGCACACTTGTGCACTCACACACACAGCTCCTCGGCACACCCAACTTGTTTGATCGGTTGATCAGCTGATCTTCAGGTGTTGAGAGCAAGGACCCTCAGTTTGAGGAGGGAATTATTTCCTAAGCAGTTGATTGAACACTTACTGAGAAATGGCTCTGCTTGTGGAGCCAGATTGAGGCCTCGGTGTCCAAGCTTGTGCCTCTGGACCTCCTCCTGGCTCTAACAAATGGTAGGAAGTGGTCAGCATCAGCTTTTGTGACCAGATCCGTACAGTGTAATGACATATAGTTAAATCCACTGGTTTTTAGTGTATGCGTCTATGTTGTGTGCTGTGCTTAGTTGCTCAGCTGTGTCTGACTCTGCAGCCCCATGGACTGTAGCCCGCCAGGCTCCTCTGACCATAGGGATTCTCCAGCCAAGAATACTGGAGTGGGTTGCCATGCCCTCCTCTGGGGGATCTTCCCAACCCAGGAATGGAACCTGCGTCTCCTGCGTTACAGATTGGCCTTCCCCCATGTCCAGGCTCTGTCTCATTCTCTGTCCCTGCCATCTCCATGCTCCCAGAACATCACGTGAATAGAATCACACAATCTCCAGCCTCGAGATCTGGCTCCTTCCACCTGGCATAGTGCATTCCAGGCTCACGGACGGCTCTGTCTGCACCGCAGTTCATTCCTTTTTATTGCTGAATAATATTTCATTGTATGGATGTGTCACGTTTGGCGCGTCCATTCACCAGTTGATGAACATTTGGGTTGTTTTCAGTTTGGGGCAATTATGAGTAAAACTGCCACGAGCATATGTGCAGACATATGTTTTCATTTCTCTCGGGTAAACACCTAGGAGTGGAAAGGCTGGATCGTATGGGGAGTGTATATTTAACTGTATAAGGAGCTGCCAGACTGTTCTCCAGAGTGACTGCACATTTTGCGTTCCCGCAGCCACGTGTGAGCGCCCCCGCCATCCGAGCCCTGGATCCTCACCGGAACTTGGTGTTACCCGTTTTCCCTCGTGGCCGTGTTGGCAGCTGTTGTAGGTGCAGTTCCCACTGAACCTCTTCTTTGGGAAGCCATCTCCCTGGACCTTTGCTCGTCTCGGCTGGGTCATTCATCTTCTCACCGAGTTGGGAGGGTTCTGACTTCGTCTAGGAGAGCAGAGCGTGCCGAGGGGTCTGAGCAGAGTCACTCTGGGCAGGAGGGGAGAACGGTCTGCCACCAACACCTTCTGTCACTCACCTCTTGCCCACCCTGCCTTGCCATTCATCTTCCACACCAGTCCCCAGGCTCACTGGGCCTTTCCAACATGAAGAGCTGTCCAGGCTTCCTTAGCCTTGACTAAAGCCCTTCTCCCTGCCTGGCATCCAAGCCCTGGTCCTGTGGGCAGCCCTGGTCGCTCTCCCCGCTCCCATCACCACCTGTGACCTCGCAGCCCCTCAGGCTGGAGCCCGTGATGCTCCAGTACAGCAGCCCCGCCTCAGGGCCTTTGCACTTGCTGCTCCCTCTGCTTGCCTGTCCCTCCTTCCTCGGGCCACTGCTGGCAGCCCTGCCCCCACCACCCCCATCACACTGGGCACTCATTAGCTGACTTGGTCTGTCCACCTCTCCTTGGACCGAAGATGCGCAGGAGAGGACCTGGGATTGCTGAGTCCCCAGGGCCTGATGCAGAGTCAGCCCTCAATACACACATGCTGAAGGAATGGGTGAAATAGCGGGTGAGATTGCCTTTCACAACGTGCTGTGTCTACAAAGGAAACTGTGGCTCAGAAGGGGAGGGGTGACCACACGGCCGCGATCAGACACCTGGGGTGCTGCTTGTCCACACCACCTCCGGCCAGGGACCCGGAAACACACAACGCACGCCTGCTGCCCACATGTCATGACGGGCACACACTCACAGCCTCACGCAGACATTCTGTTCACACACTCGTACACATGCGCACACAAACCACGCATGCCTGCCTCCCAAGCACAGGCCCGGGTGACTGACAGCCCAGGACTGCATGGGCTTCCGTCACCATGACAACGGGTAGCGCCAGCTTGGGTGTGAACAGCGGCCAGGAAGGACTTGAGCAGTGCATGTCAGGGCTGTGGCAATGGTCCCAGGCTCTCCACAGACCCCTGGTGCCAGCCCTTACTGGGGACAAGATGGCCTCTCAGACGTGTGTAACCTGCACTTATTCATCCACTTCCAGGGCAAGACGCCCACTCCCCAGGATCTGTGCCAGGCTCAGCGTGGACCCAGCACTTCACACGTGTGCTTTCCCTGACTCCTCACTGTCCTCCAGATGAGCACTGCCAGGGAGCCCACGCCACAGGTGATGAGCTGAGGCTCAGAGACAGAAAGCTTCTTGCTCAGGGTCACACAGCAGCTAGTCAGCAGGGCTGAAAGCTGGACCACCGCCCTGGGCCTCATCTCAGCCAGCACAGATTCTCCAGCAGCAAGCATCCTGGCCACCTTTGCAAGGTAGTGAGATCCCCATCATGAGAGGTGTTCAAACAGAAGTTGTCAGAGTTGCTATGGAAAAGGATTAGGCACTGGGGGCAAGGCGTTGGATGAGATGGCCTCGCATTAGTCTTTGAGTTGCGAGATGACAAAAAAAAATTATTTGGTGAGCATAACCGGAAAGAAACCAACTTCAGGAATAGCTAGATCCAGCTCCATCACCTGGAAGGGAAACTGAGCCAATGGGAAGTGAGGTGCTGAGCCTGACGCAAGGCTGGAGCCTCAGGGCCACTCAGCCAGCCAGTCGGGCCAGCCAAAGTCGGGTGTCCACCTCCCACAAGGGCAGGATCACTGTCCCAAAGCCCACATCCCTCCAGGGGTGACTAGGGCCATTTTGCCAGGCTGCGCTGGGGATACTTCAGATGGAGCCTTGGGGAGCTGAAGGTCCCAGTGGCTTGGAGTTCTGTCTGGTCTCAACTATCCCATCTGTAGAATGGGCAGGTCACTCCATTCATGAGTGTGGGTCTTGTGTTGTGCTGGACAGCAGTAGCGTAAACCTGAGCTGTGGCTGTTGTGACTGAGAACCACAGAAAACATTTTTTATTTCCTTTAATTAGTGGCTGCTGACATCGCTCTGAGCAGCAGCTTCCAGGGCTCCAGACTTCAGAGTCAGGTTCTCCTCCTAGTTCTGTCTGCACTTTATCCACCCCTCCCCGACTCCCCCAGGCAGGCTGCTGGGCATTTCCTTCCCCGGGCCGTTTTGCTGGTGTCTCTGCCAGCCAGGAAAAGGTGGTCACCTGTGCTGGCCCGCGGCCCTGCCAGGCAAGGTGGCCGCACTCAGAGTGGCCTCGACATCTTCTTCTCCCTGGAGGGGACACCTGCTTGAGATCCAGTTTCCTGCCAGGCAGCTAGAGGCGGTCTCAGCACAAGACTGAAGTTGGTTTAAGGACAAGAAGGAAGCAGGCTGTTTCTGGCACACCTGGGTTTCCCTCCAGGTCTGTGCCAGGTGTACACACCTGCTCTGCACGGGAGTGCTACACAACTGTGACCCATGCCCCAGCATGTGCACACACACACGGGAATGGGCTCGGCCCTGCACTGGGGCTGCCCCTTCCTCCAGAGGCCCCAGCAAGCGTCGGGGTGTTGAGGTCCTGTGGCCTCTGGTCCAAGGCCAGGGGTTAGCCAGCTGCCTCCTCCAGGATGACCTCGGTGGAGCGCAAGAAGCTGCAGACACAGGCGGACAGTCCCAGAGATGGCACAGGTGCACAGCTCCANTGGCAGAAAGTGAAGAGGAGCTAAAAAGCTTCTTGATGAAAGTGAAAGTGCAGAGTGAAAAAGTTGGCTTAAAGCTCAACATTCAGGAAATGAAGATCATGGCATCTGGTCCCATCACTTCATGGGAAATAGATGGGGAAACAGTGTCAGATTTTATTTTGGGGGGCTCGAAAATCACTGCAAATGGTGATTGCAGCCATGAAATTAAAAGACGCTTACTCCTTGGAAGGAAAGTTATGGCCAACCTATATAGCATATTGAAAAGCAGAGATATTACTTTGCCAACCAAGATCCATCTAGTCAAGGCTATGGTCTTTCCAGTAGTCATGTATGGATGTGAGAGCTGGGCTGTGAAGAAAGCTGAGTGCTGAAGAATTGATGCTTTTGAAATATTGTGTTGGAGAAGACTCTTGTGAGTCCCTTGGACTGCATGGAGATCCAACCAGTCCATCCTAAAAGAGACCAGTCTTGGTTATTCATTGGAAGGATTGCTGCTGAGGCTGAAGCTCCAATACTTTAGCCACCTCATGCGAAGAGTTGACTCATTGGAAAAGACCCTCATGCTGGGAGGGATTGAGGTCAAGAGAAGGGGATGACAGAGGATGAGATGGCTGGATGGTATCAATGATTCGATGGACATGAGTTTGGGTGAACTCCAGGATTTCTGATGGACAGGGAGGCCTGGCGTGCTGTGATTTATGGGGTCACAAAGAGTCGGACATGACTGAGCGACTGAACTGAACTGAATAAAATAAGAAAAACCTTGTATATTCATGTAGCAAAGATTCTCATTGCTTAAGCTGCAAGCAGAATTTAAAAGAACTCTCCTTCTGCCATTAATCTGAATAAATTTAATGAAATTTTGTCAGGATAGTTGGTAACAAACAGTGTGTTTTGAAAAATATTCCAAAAGAATCACTCGAAAAAATGTATAGATTAATAACTTCTTAAGAGTTATCCACTTCCACAAAGCATAGCTGTGACATCTACTGTAGATTGTTATTCAGTGTTTCTTTTTATTTTAGACAATTAGGAAATATTACTATTAACAACAATAATAATCTTTAGTGTCTATCATGTCTATCCCATGAACAATGGGATTCTTAAGAAATATAAGATTTAATTTCTGCCATGTGGGTTCTGTTCATGATTATGGTATGAATACATGCCATGCATAAGATATTTACACACATAATAATACATCATGTGAGGGGTACAATAATGCTTTTAGAAATATTTGAAGGAGAAACAGACAGTTGTGCTTGAAAGAGGTCACAGTGAATACTGAAAATTGCAGAGATTCATTAGACTTAAACAGTAGGGACGCATATCCTAGAGACAGATGTAAAATGGTTACTTGATAGTCATGTTACACCACCTTGATGAAAACAACTGGTTCATTTAGGAAATGGTGAGACGTGCATCACTTCATGGCACATAGATGGGGAAACAATGGAAATAATGACAGACGTTATTTTCTTGGGTTCCAAAATCACTGCAGATGGTGACTGCAGCCAATAAATTAAAAGACTCTTGCTCCTTGGATTGACTACACCAAATCCTTTGACTGTGTGGACCACAAAAAACTGTGGAAAATTCTTAAATAGATGGGAAGCCAGACCACTTGACCTGTCTCTGGAGAAACCTGTATGCAGGTCAGGAAGCAACAGTTAGAACTAGAGATGGAACAACAGACTGGTTCCAAATCAGGAAAGGAGTAAGTCAAGACTATATTGTCACCCAGCTTTAACTTATATGCAGAGTACATCATACAAAATGCCGAGCTGGATGAAGCACAAGCTGGAATCAAGATTGTCAGGGGAAATATCAATAACCTCAGATATGCAGATGACACCACCCTTATGGCAGAAAGTGAAGACGAACTAAAAAGCCTCTTAATGAAAGTGAAAGAAAAGAGTGAAAAAATTGGCTTAAAACTCAACACTCTGAAAACGAAGATCATGGCATCTGGTCCCATCACTTCATGGTAAATAGATGGGGAAACAGTTGAAACAGTGTCAGACTTTATTTTGGGGGGGGGGCTCCAAAATAACTGCAGATGGTAACTGCAGTAATGAAATTAAAAGACACTCCTTGAAAGGAAAGTTATGACCAACCTAAATAGCATATTCAAAAGCAGAGATATTACTTTGCCAACAAAAGTCCGTCTAATCCAGGCTATGTTTTTTTCCGGTAGTCATGTATGGATGTTAGAGTTGGACTATAAAGAAAGCTGAGCACAGAAAAATGGATGCTTTTGAACTGTGGGGTTGGAAAAGAATTGAGAGTTCCTTGGACAGCATGGAGATCCAACCAGTCCATCCTAAAGGAAATCAGTCCTGAATATTCATTAGAAGAACTGATGCTGAAGCTGAAACTCCAATACTTTTGCCACCTGATTTGAAGGACTAACTCATTGGAAAAGACTCTGCTGCTGGAAAAGATTTAAGGCAGCAGGGGAAGGGGACAACAGAGGATGCAATGGTTGGATGGCATCACCAACTTAATGGACATGAGTCCATGATTAAACTCCAGGAGCTGGTGATGGACAGGGAGACCTGGCATGCTGCAGTTCATGAGGTCACAAAACATCAGACAGGACTGAGCGACTGAACTGAACTGCTCTTTGGAATAAAAGTTATGACTAACTTAGCATATTAAAAAGCAGAGACATTACTTTGCCAACAAAGGTCCGTCTGTTCAAAGCTATGGTTTTCCCAGCAGTCGTATATGGATATGAGAGTTGGAATATAAAGAAAGTTGAGCACCAAAGAATTGAAGCATTTGAACTGTTGTGTTGAAGAAGATTCTTGAGAGTCCTTTGACTGCAAGGAGATCGAACCAGTCAATCTTAAAGGAAATCAGTCCTGAATATTCATTGGAAGGACTTATGCTGAAACTCCAATACTTTGGGCACCTGATGTGAAGAACTGACTCATTTGAAAAGACCCTGATGCTGGGCAAGATTGAAGGCAGGAGGAGATGGAGATGGCAAAGGATGACATGGTTGGATGGTAACACCATATTGATGGACATGAGTTTGAGCAGCTCTGGGAGTTGGTGATGGATAGGGAAGCCTGGTGTTCTGCAGTCCATAAGGTTGTCTAGCATCAGACATGACTGAGTGACTGAACTGAACCAAAACATGCATCATGGAGGTCAACTGAGGTCACATTGCCAAAGATATGAAAGCCAGACTCAGAAGTTTAGACTTTTGAAAACCATAGAAACTACTGGAATGTAGAAGAAATTTTTGAATTTCAATTAGAAATTTCCAGTAATTGAAAACTGCCTAACTTTACACAGCCTGTATATTTTTATTGAAGTTCATGCAAATATGACAAAAGTAGACTCTTCTTCTATATGATTCTTCAAAGTTCCCTTCACAATCTGTTTATATTTGTGTCTGTCAGTTTGTTTTACTAATTGTTGTACACTTACCCTAGCATTCTCCATTGTCTGACATTTAACAGGCACTCAGTGGATTTGTTAGGAGAGTAGATCAGAACAACTCATACTGAATTTCAAGGTTTTGTTTTGTGAATGCAGACAGTTCTTAAATGATCATTAGGTCACATATATCTTCAATGAATGTATTAGAATATTTTTCAAAAAGTTTTGAAGGGTAATGCTTAAGCAAGAATTTTAGTTCTAGGAGTCAATAAGAGTCTAGGAATAGGTCAAATAATTTATAACAGTATTTAGGGGCAGGATTGGGGCTATATTTTCCAAAAAGAGAAAACTTGGTAAAGCTGAAGAAATTTTCATCATTTTCAATGACCAACTCATGTCTCTTTCAGTGAGCTTTCAACTGGTTTCCAGCTGCCACATCTGTGTCTCTGTCTCTGTGTGTAACTATTTCCCTCTTCAGGGAACACTTTTCCACTTGTGTTCATGGCAACCTAAAAGTGCCAAAAAAAGTAACACCCATGTTAGTAGTCAAGAAGCAATGACTAATAGTTAATATATAAACACCCATTTCCCTCAACTCTTAGTGAAAAGGGAGTTTCTTCCTGGGTTAATTTCCAGTCAGCTTTCTGATGGATAGCTTAATAATACACATTTTACTAGATGCCTTCTTATAACAATTCCCTACTCTCCTATTCACATGTCATTGGACCTCAAAGTTAATTGATTTGCAATCAAATATTTGTTTGAAGATTTATCCTTTGTAAAACCAAATTAATACATCAAATTGATCAAATTTGATCAAATTTTGATCAAATTTTCCCTTCTGGGCTAGTTCAGGAGATCCATGTAATGAAAATGCAGTAGCCATTGGTAATTCATGATGTTCTGGATTCCACTTCAACCCTCTCTGCTGTAAGGAATCTTGGAGTCTCTAGTTAAAATGAATATATTATGTCCCTTCCTTCATTAAAGTGAGGACTTAGATAAATCCCAAATCACTACTTCACAGAAAAAATGTTAAAACTAACATAGGAATATGATCTTCAGATATTACATGAAACATTGAAATTTTGTGACATTACATGAATATTTACTCTGAAGAATAGGTCACATTGATGATTACACACACACACACACACACACACACACACACACGCACACACACACACATATATAAAATGTGCCTCCAAGTGGTAATGATTATTGGGGAAAGGATGATGAACACCAAACTAAACTGGACTGGAAAATAGAAATCATAAGAAAATCTTATAGTTAGGTATGATTTTTGGAGGTTAATATTCCCATACCCAATACGAATTTGAGTGTTGAATTTTGCATATTTTTTCTGTATCTAAAAATTTTTAAATTTAGTATCCAGAGATTAGAGTCGATCAAAATAATAGCATCAGGTCACAATTCACAATTAATGAATTCTCCATTATAAAATCTGAAATAATTAAGATGGTACAAGATAGTTCAGAATGCTTGTAAATATCCCCAGATTCCATTTAAATGACAGATTGGAAATGTTTCAGTTCAGTTCAGTTCAATTCAGTCGCTCAATTGTGTCCGACTCTTTGCGACCCAATGAATTGCAGCACGCCAGGCCTCCCTGTCCATCACCAACTCCCGGAGTTCACTCAGACTCACGTCCATCGAGTTGGTGTTGCCATCCAGCCATCTCATCCTCTATCATCCCCTTCTCCTCCTGCCCCCAATCCCTCCCAGCATCAGAGTCTTTTCCAATGAGTCAACTCTTCGCATAAGGTGGCCAAAGTACTGGAGTTTCAGCTTTAGCATCATTCCTTCCAAAGAACACCCAGGACTGATCTCCTTTAGAATGGACTGGTTGGATCTCCTTGCAGTCCAAGGGACACTCAAGAGTCTTCTCCAATACCACAGTTCAAAAGCGTCACTTCTTCTGCACTCAGCTTTCTTTACAGTCCAACTCTCACATCCATACATAACCACTGGAAAAACCATAGCCTTGACTAGACAGACCTTTGTTGACAAAGTAATGTCTCTGCTTTTGAATATGTTATCTAGGNACCCAGGACTGATCTCCTTTAGAATGGACTGGTTGGATCTCCTTGCAATCCAAGGGACTGCATATGTTATAGGAAACTGCAAATTAACATACACAGAAATACCACTAGATACTTATCAGAATGACCAAAGTCAATGCATTCCTATGTTCACTGGAGCATATTTTCAATAGCCAAGACACAAAAGCAACTCCACAAAGAGAGGAATAAAGAAAATATGAGATAGATTATATACATATATGTATATAATTACATATGTTTGTGCATAGATATTTACATATATACAATAATAAATATATGTGTGTATGTTTTATGGATTATTATCAGTCATAAAAAAAGAAAGAAATCTTGCCATTTGTAACAACATGGATGGACTTTAAAGGCATTAGGCTAAATGAAATATGTGAGAGAAAGAAAGTCTGTTGTCTTACTTATATGTGGAATCTTAAAAACAAACAAAAAATAAACAAACTAAGCTCACATATATAGAGAAAAGATTGGTGGCTGCCAGAAGCAGAGGGTAGAGTGTGGACAAAATGAGTACAAACTTTCAAAAGGTACAAACGTTCAGGTATAAAATACATTAAGTCTTGGGGATACAATGCACAGCATAATGACTACATAGTTAATAATACTGTATTTGAAAGTTGCTAAGTTTTCATCACACAGAAAAATTTTGTAACTGAGGATGATGACAGATATTAACTAGACACTGTGGTAATCATTTCAAAACATATACAACATCAAATCATTATGTTGTTATTCTAAAATTTATATGCATGAAGAACAAGAACAGATGAAATTAATTTCTGGTGATAAGAGAGGATAGTGATTATCTTTCAGAGGTTATGATTGTGAGAGGGATTGAGGGAATCTTCTGGAATACTGGAAATGTTCTATATACCAAGTGGTATACTTTAGCTTATACATTTTACCACATGTATGTTACACTTTCTGCAGAAAAAGTAAAAATAAAGAATTATAATATATTGAGGCATAAATCTATTCATTATATTGTGAAATGGAAGTGAATAACATTTTGTAAAGGGAATATCCCACTTGCTGAGGTGAAATATTTCTTTCTGGTGGCTCAGTTGGTAAAGAATCTGCCTGCAGTGTGGGAGACCTGGGTTTGATCCCTGGGTTGGAAAGCCCTTGGAGAAGGGAAGGGCTACCCAATCCAGTATTCTGGCCTGGAGAATTTCATGGACTGTACCTCCATCGGGTTGCAAAGAGTCAGACACGACTGAACAACTTTCACTTTTACTTTCAGGTTTCCACAGACTACTGCAGAGAGGAACACAACTACTACTTAAACCAAAAAAGAGGTCATTTGGCTATGGAAAAGCCAGGCACTTCAGAACAGAAATGGAAATAAAATTATTAGACCCTGTCTGAAAAATACATATATTACCTTTCTCTTGGTCCAGAAAAAGGGACAAATTGTCTAGTTTCTGCAGCTAAAAGTAAAATGACACCTTCCACATAATCATGTTGATAATTATTATTATGAGAAGACAAGTAACTGCAGAAGTTGTAACAAAGGAATCTAGGAAAGGTACAAAGTTTCCCCAAGCTTTGATTTCAAATTCTCCAAACATTTACTCTGAGATAAATGTCTACATCTCCTAAAATGGCTTAAAAGGTCTTCCATGTTCTGGAACCCACTTATATCTCCATCTGTTCTTTTCAGCATTCTCTACTCTTTTCTTTCTACTCCATAAAGAAAATCAGTTCCCACAATGCACAAAAAACAGCCTGCTAAATTCTCTCTTCCCTGTACGTTTACATATGCTCTTCAGCTTTCCTGAAACATTCCACCACTTTCTTCTATATCCACCAACCCCTATTCATTCAGTGATAATTTAACAGTTGTTTCCTCAGGAAAGCCTAAAAAAAACAATTGGAATCTTAAAATGCCTTTCATGATTTTCACCATATTTTATTGTAATTACTTCATCATCAATCCTCTCTAAAAGACTATAAGCTCCAAGAGGCCAAGAAACACATCAACTCTGTTCACTAGCATATTCTTTGGGTCTAGCATAGCCATTGGATCATCAGTTCAGTTCAGTCACGCAGTCATGTCTGACTCTTTGTGACCCCATGAACTGCAGCATGCCAGGTCTCGCTGCCAATCACCAACTCTGAGAGTTCACTCAGACTCTCGTCCATTGAGTCAGTGATGCCATCCAGCCATCTCATCCTTTGTTGTCCCCTTTCCTCCTGCCCAGCCAACTTCTTCGCTCTCCTCTTTCACTTTCATCAAGAGGCTTTTGAGTTCCTCTTCACTTTCTGCCATAAGGGTGGTNAGGGTGTCTCTGGCAGAGGTAACAGCAGGGGGTACGCTCGGAAAATAGGGAGACAAGGCCATGGAGGGACCTGTAAGGCATCCAGGAGGGACGAGCAGGGAAGGATGTGAACGGGTCAGTCCTGGGGTGCGGGGGGCCTTGCAAGCCAGGGACGGACACAGCAGAAGGAACAAGGCCACAGCAAGGAGGATGGACAGGGTGTTGAAACGGGACATAAGTTACAGAGGCTGTGAGCCCGGGGTGAGCAGAGGGTGGAACTGACAGGATTTCACGACCACCTGGACGAGGTGGGTGAGCAGGGAGGGGTCAGGGGAGCTTGGGGCAACTTGCCCGGATGACCATCATTACCTCTAATGCCAGAGCCGAGCCTGCACCACTCACACACCTGGGGACGTGCCAAGGGGTGGGGGACTCATCTCAGTCTCAGCCCTGACACTGATTGTCCACACTGTGCAGTGGGGTGGGGAGGGGAGACGGAGCCCAGACACAGAGCAGGGGTGCAAGGGGGCCAGGGCCTGGGGGGTGGAATAGCTTTTATTTTAACTAGATGAAAAAAGGGTTTGAGGACTGCTTTTGTAATAGTTTTTTATTACCAGAAAGAAAGGAGGATGGGAGGGAGGAAGAAAGAAAGAAGGACTCCCTGGTCCAGTGGTTAAGAGTCTGCCTTCCAGTACAGAGAAATAGTTTCGATCCCTGGCCAGGGAACGAAGATCCCACGTGCCACAGGGCAACTAAGCCTGACCACTGCACCTACTGAGCCTGTGCAGTCTAGAGCCCCGGCTCTGCAATGAGAGACGCCCACACACCACAACTAGAGAAGCCTGCGTGCCTCAATGAAGACCGAGTGCAGCCAAAATTAATTAAATAAATAAAACCTTCTTTTAAAAAAGAAGGGAGGGAGGGAGACAAGGGGGAAGAGGTAAGGAAGAAAGGAAAACTACTTGTTCCATTAGCAGCGAAGCACGAAAACCCTGATGCTGGGAAAGACTGAAGGGAAATGGAGGCCAGGGCAGCGGAGGACAAGACGGTCGGATGGCATCACCAGTTCAATGGGCACGATCTGAGCAAACTGGGAGATGATGAAGGACAGGGAAGCCTGGTGTGCTGCAGTCATGGGGTCGCAAAGAATTGGATAAGATTTACCGACTGAACAATAACAACAAGCACTTTTATTTTCACCACTGTTAATAAACAAAAAATCTGCAGAGCCTGAAAGTAGGACAATTCTCACTCTTTGTTTAGGAAAGACCTGTGGGCTCCATCACCCTTAGGCCGGTGCACATGCAGTGAGAGTTTCCAGCTGGAGGTGGCTCCGTGACCAGGAACTCAGCTGCATTGGTGAGGTTTTATTTCTCGAGCTGAAATGGTGGATGCTGTGGTGATCACTGAACACTTTCTGGACCTTCTTGATGATCCTAAACATTTTTACAGTTTAGCACTGGAGTCACTGATGCTCCCCATCTGTCCACTAAAGTGGGTCTGAGGTCCCAGGCCATATTCATCCAATGACAGGACCATGGTCCTTGCAGCTGACCTAATTCCCTTTCACCACATGCTCCTTGTCTGCACAGCCCTGAGGAGGGGGTCTCCCTCCCTACTGAGCCAGTGCACAGCCCTCTTTGAACACTTCTCACTATGGGAAGGTCCTGCCCCATGAAGAGTTCTTCCACCCACTGGAAATCAGTGTGCATATGCGTACAGATGGCCAGGGAAGCCCTTCAGGTCTTTGAGGACGTCAGGCCCCTGCCTTCCTCACCCTAGTTTTTCTTTCTCCAGGCAAAACAGCCTCTGTTCTCTCAGAGACAAGTGACAGAAGAGAATCTTAGGCTGTTTATGCAGACAGGTAAACTATATTGGCTTCAGGTGTATCACAAGCTTCAGGCATAGCTGGATCTAGGTTCCCAGCTGGTGTTTCTGTGTGTGTTTCGACGCTGTTCTCCTACATGTTGGCTTTATCCTCAGGCCCACAGCCATCCAGCTTCACATCCACTGAGGTTCTAGTAAGGCTTGATGCTTCCTGCAAAACTGCCAGCAGGCTTGGGTCATATGGCCATCCCTGAACCCGCCACTGTGGCCAGGAAAACAGAGCACTCTGATTAGTTAAACCTGCATCACAGGAGCATCAGTGCATCCCAGAGGCAGTGTCAGCCCTGGCTGAACCACGTGGGCAGAAAGTGGGAAGGAATGCTCCCCCCGAGAAATCAAGGTGTTATTACCACCAAGAGACAAGGTGTGTGAGTTAAGACCAAGGTTCTGTCACAGAGATCCACAGTGGCTGAGCCAAGGTGGAACTTTATCTTCCCTGACGTTCCTTAGATGAGATCAGTCTTGGGCTGATACAACTCATTTTGACAGTGGGCCCCAGCAGCTGAGTATTATCCACATTGGATGTAAAAGCTGTGAAAACACGACCACATTTGCTGCTGCTGTCCTGGCCGCTTATAAACTCAGTTCCCACTCAAACATCCGCCCTGCTCAGCAGGTCTCCTCGCCTCTGCCCTCAGGATCTTTTCTGTCCAAGTCACATATACAAGTTGATGACAAAGGAAGTCTTCACATCTTGCTGAAGCTGTAGAATGTTCTGACTTGCTGGGAGATGATGCTGGAGAACTCAGGGATCCCGCAGACAGTCGCTGACAAGCTGAGGCTCTTTCTGGCACCACCAGCAATGTCTGAAGAATGAGAACACCCAGCATGAAGGACAACATGGTACTCCAGAGTGAGTTGAATGTCACAGAATTCAGAGGCATGGGGTGCCCGGGGTGCTTTTAGTTAGTGCTTGAAGGGCCAAGGAAAGACCACTGGGCATTTCTGTGGGAAAACCATTCCTCCTCCAATGAACTTTACTGCATTCTGAGAATTAGTACATTCATCTAAGAATTAGCAAATTAACCTAAATTTTGTTTGCTGGAAGATAAAATGTAGGTATTTTCATAGCTTCAACTTCATTTTTTTCAAAATAAAATCCCAACTGAACAGTTTTCTTCTGTTACTAAGAAATGCTCATTCCCAGCGGCAGGGGATTTTCGGTCAAAGTGGTTTTTTTCTTGGGCTCATGAGGCCCCCAGCACGGGTCCAGACTCTGGGTATCGTGAGGGTGGGGCCCACATTGGGTCATTCCGGGAGAGGAGTCTGGAATGGGTGTGGCTCCATGCCTGTGCATTAAGTGGGGGAGTGAATGGGCGGGTGATGGGGCCCAAGGAGTCCTGGGCTCTGGCAGAGCCTCCCAGCCCTGCATAGCCGAGCAAGGCTATCACGTCCTCCTCACCTCTCTGCTGGAGGTGGGAGGCCCAAGGGTCTCTCCTGCCCTGCTCGACATCAAAGCCCCCAGGCAGAGGGGTGCCTCCCCCTCTCCCGCCTTCCTCGTGGGGGTGGTGAGGCCTCGTGGGCCTGACTCACCGGGTGGGGAGGAGCCCCAGAGCGAAGTCTCTCAAGGCCACGCCCCTTGGAGCAACGAGGGGCGCTGCGAGGCTGTGCTGTGGGTGCGGGGCAGCGCTGGGCCGGTCCGGCTGCCTTCTACCTTGCTCCTCTGTGACTGAGGGTTTCCTGCCCTCTCCAGGCCTCTGTTTTCTCCTCTACAAAACGGAGGTGAGCCTCAACTTCGCAGACCCCAGTGTGCAGGGCCTGGCACGTAGACGCCGGCTCCATCCTCACCGAGGGCGGCCCACGGCACGCCCCGCACAGGTGGAGACGAAGCCAGTGTAGGCACGCCGCAGCCCTGGAGCGTGTCCTCCCCGGGGAGGTGGCCGGCTGGGCACTGAGCTCAGGCGGGGCCCTCGGACACACCTGCAGCCGCTCCGCTCTGCATGCCCCGTGCCAGGTGCTGCCCCTCCCTGTGCTTGGTCTCCTGAACCATGGATGACCCGACTGGCCGAGGGGGGAGTGGAGGTAGGCCACTGACAGGCCAGTCCCTCGGGGTCTGGGCTTCTGTCTGGAGGTGGATCCCCCTTCTCTGTCTCCCAGCCCTTGGGGACCTCTTTCCCCCAAGACAAGTCACTGTCTGCTTCTGACCAAAGAGAAAACCCAGGGGAAATTGGAGGCCAAGGCAGAACTGAAGAACTGAGTCTTAAGACCCCTGGGGAGAGGGGATGGTTTCTCAAATCCAGTGCCTTGGGGGCAGTTCGTGATTTAAATGTGGGTGTGGGTGGTGGTTAGACTCCTTAAAGTTATTTCAATTCCAAATCTTTAGACACTGCTCTACCTTCCAATTAAAACAAGCTGGCAGCCTGGATCCCACCTTGGAGCTGCAAGTTCAACACCTTAGTACTAACACTGTCTTTACCGTGTGTCTGTGTTGGGTCCACACCTGTCTTACCTCCCACCTGCATCCCATGAAGGATGATGAGCAGCTTCTCAGCAGAAATCTCCCTGGGGGCTGGCTCTGCTGACTGACCCCTAACGGTGCCCCCAGCAGTCTGAGCCCTCCCCTGCTCAGAAGCCTCCCCTCTCTAAATTAGGCTACCCAGCCTTCTGAAGAGACCTGAGGAACACTTTCCAGATCTCAGCTGAGCGGTCACATCCTCCAGGAAGCCTTCCCTGACTTCCTCAGTTAAGCCTTCCCTGAATTCCTCGTAACTGGGCTCCAGAGCACATGTTTCACAGGTGGCTTTTATATGGCAACCCAGAACCTAACCTAGTGTCTGACCCACAGGGGGCACTCAATTAACACCCATGGGAGAGGTGAACAAACTCACCTGCTGTTGACCTTGGATGAGGGACTTACCTCTCTGAGCAATTCTTTGACCTGTAAAATGAGTTGCCATGAGGAAGCATTGAGAGGATGCATGGAGTGTGAGGCTGACCACCAGCTCACAAAGGTATCCAGGTCCCAATACCTGGAACCTGTGTGGCAAAAAGGGTGTGGGGGTGGAGGTTCGTTATGCATGTATGCTAAGCCGCTTTACTCGTGTCTGACTCTTTGCGACCCCAGGGACTGTAGGCTGCCAGGCTCCTCTGTCCATGGGATTCTCCAGGCAAGTATACTGGAGGGGCTTGCCATGCCCTCCTCCAGGGGATCTTCCTGACCCAGGGATTGAACCCGCATCTTCTGTGTCTCCTGCATTGCAGGCAGATTCTTTACCCACTGAGCCACCAGGGAAGCCCTCGAGGGTCTTTGTAGATGTGATTAAATTAAGGATGCATTAAATCCAGGATGAGAGAGTCTCCTGGATTTTCCAGACGGCCCACTGGAATCACAAGTTCGAATAAGAGGAGACAAGAAGGTCAGGAGAGGAAGTAGGAGGTGTGGCAACAGGAGCAATGACTTCCTGTGTGTTCTGGCTCCTGGAGGGCAAGCGCCGAGGGGGCAGGACAAGCAGGTGGCCTTCAGAAGCCAGAAGAGGCAAGGGAGAATAGCACTGAAACATGCATATTATCATATGTGAAATGTACCGCCAGTCCAGGTTCAATGCATAAGACAGGGTGCTCGGGGCTGGTGCACTGGGATGACCCTGAGGGACGAGATGGGGAGGGAGGGGGGTTCAGGATGGGGAACACATGTACACCATGGCTGATTCATGTCAATGTATGGCAAAAAAACACTACAATATTGTAAAGTAATTAGCCTCCAATTNGATGACCCTGAGGGACGAGATGGGGAGGGAGGGGGGTTCAGGATGGGGAACACATGTACACCATGGCTGATTCATGTCAATGTATGGCAAAAAAACACTACAATATTGTAAAGTAATTAGCCTCCAATTAAAACAAATAAATTAATTAACAAAAAAGAAGAGGCAAGTGATGTTCCTCCTGGAACCTCCAGGGTGCATCCCTTCTGACACCTTGCTTTCAGCCCGTTGATGCTGATTCTGGACATCTGCCCTCCAGAGCTGTAAAGAATAAACCAGGGTTGTCTTAAGCCACTACATGTGTGGGTCATTTGTCACAGCAGCCCAAGGAAACAGCCACGGAAGGCACCTGGCACGTGACGGGTGCTCTCAGAATGGCAGCGGCTAGTGCCCGGACTGCGCCCTCCCCTCCTCCCCCCGGCACACCCCTCTTCTCACCTTCCTCCAAGCTCCCTACTGCCCTGGGTTCTCCCTGGGCAGGTGAGGGCAGGGGCTAGGAGCCCCTGGATGTACGGAAGCCCTGTCCCCACACCTCCTCCCCTCCCCAGCTTGTGACAGAAAGCACTTCTAACAGAATTCACAGCCTCCAGGCTTGATGCTCCACATACCTACCTCCTTTAGTCCTCAGGAACCCCAGGAAGTAGGCGCTACTATTGCCTCCATTTTACAGATGAGGAAACTAACACTTAGCAAAATAACTTGTTTTTTTCCAAACCCTCCCAGCTGGGCACAGAGCAACCAGACTTAGAAATTGGGTCTGTCTCCCCCAGAACCTGTGCTGAAAACTGCAGTGTCCATCGTCTGATCCTGATTCTGTCCGGCTCCTACCCTCGCCCTGGGCAGTGGGTGGCTGAGCTGGTGGGAAGGGCTCTGGGTGCAGGTCTTGCCTGTAACTTAGCTTGAGACCCTGTGCCTCAGCTTCCTGTAAACAAAAGGACTGGGTCTGCCCGCCAGGGGGCTGCCAGGATCAGATGACAGGACATGCAGACAGGGGGACAATCTACAGCATAAGGACACTCTCCCCACCATGTGTTCTTACCCACAGGTGAGGAGGCTGAGCCCCCTGGGAGTCTGAGGCTTTGATGGCCTTCCTTCACCCACAGGACCAACAGACCCCAGAGGCTGGATGGGAGCTGGAGACTTTCTGCCTGACCTGGGTGAGTGGAGGCCTGGGGTGGAGACTGCCAGGGGGTCTGTTGGGTCACAATAGGTTCACTCACCCATTAATTCAACATCCCTCTGCCCTGGCTCTGCCAATGGTACTAGGATTGCATCCGAATTCCCCACTAGGCTCAGGTAGCCCTGAAGACCCTGGTCTTCCCCAAGGCTCTGACTTCTGCTGCCCACCGCCTGTCTGCCTCCCCACCCCCGCCCCGTCCCACCTGCCTCAGGGCCTTTGCACTTGCTCCTGAGGCTCCACATAGCGGCCTCCTTCCGCTCACAGCCAGCTAAGCAACCCCTGCCTCTCACTTCACAGAGTAGCCCTCTCTGCTCCCGGGAACGGCCTTTCTCACGTCTGCTCTGACTGCCCACCAGGCCGCCAGCACCAGGACGGCAGGGATCACTTGTCTCTGCTCACTCTGAGCCCTCCGAGGTGCCGGTGGGTGAAGAGAGCTCTGCGCAGCAGCGTCCTAGCTTGGAGGTCGGAACGTTTCCCAGACGGGGAAGAGGAGGTCACAGGGAGAGCCGTGGTGAGTGAAGGCGGGGGCCTGGCCCCGGGACCCGGCTGGAGCACGGAGCACCCGAGCGCCGGTGCCAGTCCACGTCCTTCGTCCGAGGTTCCGGCCCCGGGCCCCGCGTCCTTGAAGGCCCCTGGGGTCCCCCCGTCCAAACCTCCGCCCCAGGCCCGCAGCGGGCGCGGGCCGCCAGGGGGCGCTGTCGGGGCGCACGGCCCACCTGGCGCCCGGGCGGCGAGCGAGCGCGGCCAGGCGGCCGGGAACTTTTCTCCTCGCGCTCTCGCCGCCTTCTCCCCCCGCGCACCGCCCGCCGCCCGCTCTTCCTGCGCGGAGGGGACCGCATTTCCCCGCGGCCCTGCGACGCCAGAGGTGCGCGGCCAGGGCCTAGTCCCTGCGCCCCGGGCGCCGCCCCCGCCCGCGGCTGCGCTCGGAAGGCGAGGCGCGGAGCGAGGCGCGGTCGGGTGAGAGCGCGCCGAGCAGGCCTCCTAGTCCGCCGCCCGAGCGCCGGCGCGAGGAGGGGGCGCCGCNGGGGAAGGAAAGAGCAACGTGGGAAAGGGCACTTGGTCAGGAGGGACAGGAGGATGGGCCAGAAGCACCAGGGCTCCCATGGGACCAGCCGACCATCACTCACCCAGCAGACACCCCCTCCCTGCCAAGTCCCCACCTCTTGGCCCTGGGCTTGCAGGGCTCAGAGCTGAGAGGCTCCAGGCCGGTGGACAGTAGTCATCCAGTTTCCGCGTGGTGACTGGGCTCAGGAAGGGAGCCCAGGAAGCCGGGAGGGGAGCAGATGCAGTGGGGCAGAGGGAGGCGGGGGTCAGTGGGGGACTGGGGCCGCTCAGGGCTGGGATGGTCCCCAGACAGGGGTCCCACGTGAAGTGTACAGACTCTGTCATACTTGGTCCCCTCCCTGGAGACCATGCCTCGGTCTGGTCTGGTCCAGTCGGGGCAGCATGGCTGAGCAGTGGCACAGCCCTGGGTTTGGAGTCAGGACAGGGTTTGAGTTCCAGCTGCTGCTGCAGGAAAGTCACCCCCGCCCCCTAGCACATTTCCCATCCTGTCCGAGCTCTGCATGCAGCGTGTTCTGTCGTCTGGAAAGCCCAGGGTCAAGTCCAGGCGTGGCCATCCTGCTGGGGGCTCCATCTTCCCACCTTCACATGGGCGCAGTCCCCAGCCCCAGGCCCCTGCTGTGCGGAGACTCAAGTTGTTATTCCTCCCGCTGAAGGACTTTGTGGAAAGAGGTCGCTGTGACTGCTCCAGTCCTGCTGTGACGTGGGCCGAAACTGAGTTTGGTGCCTGTTTCTTCCCCAGCCCAGGTCGAGGTGGATGGATCACGTGGGTCTTGGTCACCTGGTGGGGCAGGTGAGAATTAGTTTTCCGGCCAGAGTTTCTGCTCGGAAAGGGGCTTGGCCCTGGTGCTGTGGGGTGGACTCGGGTGGCAGCGTAACCACAGACTCATTCATTTCTCCGTGCATTTGTTCCTAAATCACATAGTGAATACCTCTCTCAGACCAGAGTGCGGGGAACACAGCTGTCAACTCAAGACATTTCTAATATGGCAGTGCGGATAAGCACCCGACTTTCGGAGTTCAGCGTCCTGGGTTCGCATCGTGGCCCTGCTGCTTATTATTTCTTTGCTCATTGGTGAAATGGGGCGGGGGGTTGGGGGTATGTCAGCACTTGCCTCATGGGTTTGTTGGGAGAATTAGTGAGTTGATGCAGGTAAAATTCTTCAGACAGAGCTTGTTTAATGCATAGAAATACATAGAATGTGCTAGAAGACGGTTCATTTTTATTCTTGCCCTGAAGAATCTCGGCACCCACTCCCTGCTGAGGGAGGGCAGTGCAGCCAGGGCTTTCCTGAGAGGCCTAACACCCAGGAAACAGGTGGTGGCCCTCTGAACTCCCGCCCCCAAGCCCCCACCCCAGCAAGCCACAGCCTCCGGGGTCGAACCTTCCAAGGAGCCCTGGGGACAGGTGCCTACGTCAGGAGCCCAGTGGGCGAGGCCTGTCTGCCTGGGAAGGTGTAACCCTGCCTGGCACCAGGTGGGCTTCAGACTTCAGAAAGTAACTTCAGTATCAAGAATTGAAGCTGAGGGACTTCCCTGGTAGCCCAGTGGTGAAAAGCCACCTTGCCATGCAGGGAACTCGGGTTGGACCCCTGGTTGGGGAACTGAACTCCCACATGCTTTGGAGTAACTAAGCTGCCTGCCACAATGAAAGATCCCATGTGACACAAGGGAGACCCCATGAGCTGCCGACCTAACGCAGGCAAGTAAGTTAAAAAGAGAGCTGAAGCTGAATGAATTTTCCTATTGACACCTTCAATTGATGGAGGCCACCAGACCACCTCTGGGTGTTCTTAGGCAGGTTCCTCCAGCTCTCTGAGCCTCTCTTTCCTCATATATAAGAACAGAAATGATAGTACCAATTTCATAGTTTCTTTTCTAAGAGGACTGAATGAGAGGATGCCTACAAAGCACTTGGCTGCAGTTGGCACATAGCAAAATGCTTAATAAATGTTGCCTATTAGTGATAATAGTTCTCAGAATATGTCAGTTAAAAACCACCTGAGGGCCTTGCCTGGTGGTCCAGTGGCTGGGGCTCTGACCTTCCAATGTAGGGGGCCCGGGTTCGATCCCTGGTCGGGGAGCTAGCTCCCACATGCCACAAGTGAAGATCCTGTATGCTGACATGAAGAGAGGCAATCTCATGTGCCACAGCCAAGACCCAGTGCAGCCAAATAAATAAATATTAAAAAAAAAAAAAACACTTGAAAAATTTTTTCTTGGGGGCCACAGCTCCTTAGAGATGTGAACTTTTTAAGCCTTTCACTAGCATGGGACAAAGAATTGTTACAATGAGGCAGAGACTCAGGCCCAGCCACATTTAGCTGCCGAAGTGGGAACAGAATTGGCTTTTACTCAGGTGCTCTTTGATGCTTTGAGAGTTATTCCTGCAGCAAATGGTAACCGCAGATCCTCACTGATACACAGCTGAGGTCAAGTGGGCCTGTCTTCTGGAAGCTTCTGATATGATGGGAAGTGAGATTTGCATGTGATGATGCTAAGAGGTTGGAGAAGGACATGGCAACCCACTCCAGTATTCCTGCCTGGAGAATCCCATAGACAGAGGAGCTGGTGGGCTACAGTCCGTGGAATCTCAAAGAGTCAGACATGACTAAAGTGACTTTGCATGCATGCATGCCTGATAAGAGGTAAAATAAAAATCACCTGTTCTGTTGGTGGGTGGTGGGGTAGGGAGAGTTGTGTATTTGCTCATTTCTTGGCGGGGGCAGAGGTTAGGGTGCAGGCCTTGGAGTAGTGGTTCTCAACGGGGCTGAGGGGTTTGGGCAGCCTTGTCCTGGAGCCACATGACGACACGGCTGTGCCCCTGCCCTTGTGAAGTCCTCAGTCTGGTACGTGAGCAGACCTCAAAGACGTGACTGTGTGGATGTAGGTTCGTCCACCTGTGACCCTGCTGCAGCTGAGAAAGTGCCCCTTGCAGGGGAGGCCTTGGGGGAGGGCATCCAGGCAGAGGTGGGGGTGGAGGGGTGCAGCCCCAGAAAAGGCTCAGAAGCAGAAAGATAGAGGTGTGTGGTAGAAGGGGCAGATGCCTGGTGTGTGTCTGGGGCAACAGACAGTGGCCCAGCCTCAAGGCCAAGGACCTCTCTGCTTTGCCTGGTTTGAGGCAACTGCATCTCCCAGCATGCTGTGCTCTAGGGCACTGGGGTGGAGGGGGGGTGCCGTGCGGAGGCCTGGTGGGTTGGTGGGAGGGAACTGCTGCTCTCTCGAGAGGTCCCAGCTCTGCCCCTTCCCTCATTTGCATCTGTCTGATAGATGGGAAAGAGAACTAAGAAAAANGCTCTAGGGCACTGGGGTGGAGGGGGGGTGCCGTGCGGAGGCCTGGTGGGTTGGTGGGAGGGAACTGCTGCTCTCTCGAGAGGTCCCAGCTCTGCCCCTTCCCTCATTTGCATCTGTCTGATAGATGGGAAAGAGAACTAAGAAAAAAAGAAGAGGAAGAACAATATTTTCATTTCAAACACAGGGATGAGGGAGGTGGGAAAGAATCTGGTTTAGGACACCTTTGAGAGGAGCACAGAAAATCCCCACCATGGCCCGAAATAGCACGAAAAACAGACGTTTGGCCAGATCACACTTAATTGATCGGCTCTCTTTTCTCGAGTCCAGCAGGATTTGGACGGTGCTGGCTTTGTTCCCGTGGGATGACAGTGACCGCCCCCCCCCCCCCCGGGCCTGGGCCCCCGGGCTGGCTACTTAAACAGAGGCTCTGCTCTCCCAGGCAGGACAGGAGCCCGGGGAGCTCAGCCTTAGCATTCCAGAGGGCCAGAGAAGGTGACTGGGGGATGCCCGGCAGCGGGGCCGGGTGGGTGAAAGCGGAGGTAGAAGAGACCTGGTTGCTCTAATAAGTGGATGCCTGGCTCTTTGGCTGCTGAGAGGGATCATGGAGAAAAGCCATCATTTAATGAGTGCCTGCTATTGTGCTCAGCACTGGGTGGTCCTCGCTAAGCCTTATTAACCAACTCCTATGGATCAAGGAAACTGAAGCTCAGAGAGGTTAAGTGACCTGCGTGAAGTCACACAGCAACCAAGTGCAGACCTAAGATTGGAAACCACAATCTGTTGGGCTCCAAAGCCAGGCCCTGCCTGCTCCTCATTCATTTGGTGGTCACTCATCCATTCAGCAGATAATCTCTGTGAAATAATACTGTGACCTGGTGAGATTTTTTTTTTTCAGGCCTTGGAGTCAGAAGTGGGCTTGAGTTCTGACTAGAGCAGTTTCAGTCTCTGTAGCTTTTTCAATCAGAGCCTGCTTTCATCTGTCAAGTGGGCACAACCACACCTTTGTCCTGGAGTTGCTTTTAAGGGTTAAACTGCATGGAAGAGAACAGGAAGGGGAAGAGAGAGGCCCAGGGAGGTTAGGACCTGCCCTGGGCCACCCAGCGTGACAGGGTGCAGTGAAAGAACCCTGGGTAGAAGGAACCAGGCGAGATTGTGGTATCTCTGTGCAGTATCAGTGTTGGGTTTCATTATTTGAATGGGGAGAGAGGGCAGCCCCCACTCTGCAGGTAGAGAAGGTGGTGTGGAATGCGGGTGTTTATTTTTCTGTGTCTGTGAAAGCCCTGTTTCAGCTCAGGCTGATAGGGTGTCCCAAGACACTGCAGAGAGTGCCTACCATGGAGACAGATCTGCCCAGGTGCTTGCCTAGCATGGGCACTGAGAGGGTACCTCCCAAGCCAGGCTCCCAGTGCAGCCTGTAACCCTCCATCCGAGAGCCTGGTGAGCCTGGCTACCCTCAGAAAGAGCAAGGGTGGGTGACCGCCCTGAACCTGGGGTGTCCCTCCGCCCCCTTGAATTTGGCTGTCCTGGCTCCCCATCTTCTGGCAGCCCCCTTGAGCTGCTGGGAGGGAAGTCAGGGGCAGCCTTCCCGACTGACAAAACAAGCCTTGCTCACAAAAGAATGGAGGTTGGCAGGACTGCTCTGGCTCCCCTCCCCCGTCCCAGCCTCTGGCTGCAGGCATCTCCCCTGCTTTGCCCAGGAGGCACCCCAAAATTCTGAGAGGTAGTGAGGGGGCTGCAAAGCCATCAGACTGCTCTGGCTGGGTACCCCCAGCACCAAGGTGGATTCTAGGGAGGATGACTGGCCCCTCCTTCCTTTCAGGAGTCTGGGAAGGCTTTCTGGAGAGGAAGCCAGGCCGGCAGGTAGCAGAGAAAGACATTGGATCCAGGGGGAGCAGCAGAGAAAGCAAACAAACAGGGCTTTGTGTGGTTGCAGATTGGCGGCTCAGAAGGGAAGCCGGCTGGTGGGAGGGGAAGGAGGAGGGGGGAGGACGGGACTGCAGGCCAGGCCAGTGCTCTGGGCAGAGATAGGCGGCTGGACCAGCCCAGGCTGGGCGGCCAGGGAGCAGGGAGTGTCACTGTGTGTGGATAGGCTTCTGGAGTCAGCCTGGCTGTGTCCCAGCCCTGCCACTTCACTCCTTAACAAATCTGGGCTTGTTTGCCCACCTACTAGGGCAGAATCACTCACACAGGACTGGGGAGATAGTCATCCGGCCCGACTGGCCTGGCCCGTCGTGTGAACCCCCACCCTACAGGGTTACAGGCCAAGAAGGGATCAGGGTCTGCCTGGCGGGCTGCCAGCTTGGCTGGGTCTCCTGAGGGGGCCTGAAGGGCAGTGGAGCAAAGGGGTTCGCACTGCTTAGTAGCAGATGCCTGGCATGTGGGTGGACAGAGGCTGGCATCTCGGGTCCTAGGCCCTGGAGCCCAGCTTCCCTTGCGCTGGTGGAGGGGCCATCTCGGGGGCAAATCCTGGATCCTAACAGGGAAGCCCAGGCTGGCCCGCCTGTCCAGGCGCGCGCAGCCCCGCCTCGGTGGTGGGGCTTGGTAGGAGCCGGCAGGCCAGACACAGAGGCAGCTGCATTACCGCCTCGGGGGCCATTTCCTTTCCTCCTCGACCTCGGGAGGGCAAACGCCCGCACTTCCTGGCTTCCCCTCGCTCCCAGCGGCGCCCTCAAAGCGGCCACGCTGGGGCCTCGGCGCATCAGGCCGGACGAGCCCAGCCAGGGCAGCGACCGCGACTCCGGGGGCCTGGGCGCGGGGAGGGGCGCGGAGGCCGCTGCGTCGCCATGGCAGCGCCCATCCCGGCGTGCCCCGCGCAGTCGCGAGGTGGGGATTCCAGGCCCCGCCCCTCGCCTCGCCAGACTGCGACTTCCGGGAACCGGGGCCGTGGGCGTGGCTCAGGCCCCGCCCCTCACGGCTCCTGGCTTCCGGGAACCGGGACGTGGGGAGGGTCTTCCGGAGGGGCTGGCCTCCGGGTCCTTGTACCGGCCCGGGTCGGTTTCCTTGCGGCCCGTACTGCCCTACGGTCCTGGGCCTGGCTCTGCGCTTCCCTCGCCAGCCGCCTCCCTTTCTTGATGCTCTTTCGGGCCTCGCGCCTTCGGTATCCCGCCGCTCACCCCCGGGCATATACATATATATATTCTCTTTCAGATTTGTTTCTCATATAGGTTATCACTGAATACTGAGTAGAGTTCCCTGTGCTAAACAGTAGGTCCTTGTTGGTTATCTATCTTNACAGACGGCAGCCCATTGGGGTCTGCCATCCCTGGGATTCTCCAGGCAAGAACACTGGAGTGGGTGGAGCCCCTCAAAATAAAGTCTGCCACTGTTTCCATTGTTTCCCCATCTATTTGCCATGAAGTGATGGGACCAGATGCCATGATCTTAGTTTTCTGAATTTTGAGCTTTAAGCCAACTTTTTCACTCTCCTCTTTCACTTTCAAAAAGAGGCTCTTCAATTCTTCATCGCTTCCTGCCATAAGGGTGGTGTCATCTGCATATCTGAGGTTTTGGGTATTTCTCCTGGCAATCTTGACCCAGCTTGTGCTTCATGCAGCCCAGTGTTTCTCATGATGTACTCTGCATATAAGTTAAATATAAAATTGTCTTGATGGGCAGATGGTGTGTCTACATAGAAAATCCAAGGACTCTTAACAAATGCTATTTAAACTAATAAATTTGGCAAGATTGGAGAACCCAAGGTCAATGACAAAAACCAATTATATCTCTAAATCCTAGCAATAAGCAATCGAAATTTTCGGTTTAAAAAGCAATACCAGGGTTTGCCTGGTGGCTCAGTGGTAAAGAATCACTTGCCAATGCAGGAGAAATGGGTTCATTCCCTGGCCCAGAAGAATTCCACATGCCGTGGAGCAATTAAGCCTGTGCACCACAATGACTAAATCTGTGCCCTAGAGTCCAGGAACCACAACTACTGAGCCCATGCGCTGCTTCTGCTGAAGGCTGCACACCTTAGAGCCCATGCTCTGCAACAAAGAGAAGCCACCACAGTGAGAAACCCGAGCACCACAGCTGGCAAGTAGCCCCTGCTCACCACAGCTGCGGAGAAGTCTGTGCAGCAAAGAAGACCCAACACAGCCGAGAGTAAGTGAATAAATTAAAAAAAACTTTAAGCGATACTATTTACAGCATAAAAAAGCCCTGAAACACTTGGGTTTAAATTTTACGAAACATGTGTAGGACCTATATGTTGAAATCTAAAAGTCACCATTAAAGAAATCAAAGGAATCTAAACAAGTTAAGTAGCTTAGAGGACTACATATTAAGATATCAATTTTCCCCAGATTGATTGAGTACAATATGTCGATGTATGGCAAACCCAATAGAGTATTGTAAAGTTAAATTTAAAAATAAATAAATAAATTAATTAAAAAAAAATCTCAGCAGAAATCAACAATTTGTAGAAATCAACAAACTGATGCTAAGATTTATACAGAAAAACAAGGCACTTAGATCAGTCAAAACAACTCTGAAAAAAGAAAAGGAGCTGGAGGGTTTATATTATCTTATTTCAATACATAGTATGGAACTAGAGTAATCAAGACCTAGTGGTATTGGTGAATGAAGGAAGGGGCCCAGAAATAGATCCACATATTTATATGGTCAGCTGATATTTTACAAAAGTACAAAAACAATTCAATGGAAAAAGAACGGGTTTTTTCCAATAATGTATTGGAACAACTGGATATTCATACTAAAACAAAACAAACAAAAAAAAAAAACTTGACCCTTGATCCACNATAGATCCACATATTTATATGGTCAGCTGATATTTTACAAAAGTACAAAAACAATTCAATGGAAAAAGAACGGGTTTTTTCCAATAATGTATTGGAACAACTGGATATTCATAGTAAAACAAAACAAACAAAAAAAAAACTTGACCCTTGATCCACATTCCATAACCTATTCAAAAACTAACTTAAAATGCACCATAGACATAAATGCAAAACCTAAAACTACAAAACTCCTAGAAGAAAACATAGGAGAAAAATCTTTCTGACACTGGGTTAGACAAAAATTTCTTAGATATGACACTCAAAGCACAATCTATAAAAGAAATTAATAAATCAGACTTTGTCACAATAAAAAAAAAAAATCTGCTCTGCAAAAACCACTAAGAAAATGAAAAAAACAAGCCACAGACTAGGAAAATATTATTGCAAAATGCATTTGACAAAGGGCTTATTATGGTCATAGTGCATGATGAACTCTCAAAATTGAACAAGAAAACAAACAACCCAACTTAAAAAAATGGGCAAAATATTTAAATACGCAACTTACCAAAGAACATATTGATGGCAAATGAGCATATGTAAATATAACCAGCATTATTACTGCTGCTGCTGCTAAGTCGTTTCAGTTGTGTCCGACTCTATGCAACCCCATAGATGGCAGCCCACCAGGCTCCACCGTCCTTGGGATTCTCCAGGCAAGAATACTGGAGTGGGTTGCTATTTCCTTCTCCAATGCATGAAAGTGAAAGTGAAGTCGCTCAGTCNTCTATGCAACCCCATAGATGGCAGCCCACCAGGCTCCACCGTCCTTGGGATTCTCCAGGCAAGAATACTGGAGTGGGTTGCTATTTCCTTCTCCAATGCATGAAAGTGAAAGTGAAGTCGCTCAGTCATGTCCGACTCCTAGCGACCCCATGGACTGCAGTCTACCAGGCTCCTCCGTCCATGGGATTCTCCAGGCAAGAGCACTGGAGTGGGTTGCCATTGCCTTCTCCCAGCATTATTACTAGAGAACTTAAAATAAAAACCACTATATACCTATTAAACCAGCTTAAAAAAAAATTCATAGTATCATGTCCTGTTGAGGTGGGGAGCAACTACAATTCTCATATATTGTAATGGTGGAAATGCAAAATGGTATAGCCACTTTGAAAAGCAATCTGTCAGCTTATAAAGTAAATAAGCACTTATCAAATGACCTAGCAATTCTATGTCTAGGTATTTATCCAAGAGAAATAGAAACATTTTCACATGACAGTCCATACACAAATATTTACAGTGATTTTATTCAAAATCACCAAATGTGGAACTCAAATGTCTGTCAATGGGTAAATGAATAAGAAAACTTGCAGTATATCCATGAAATGAAATACTATTCAGCAATAAAAAAGGAAAACCAAGCACAGATATATACAATAACACAGATAAATCTCAGATACATTTTACTAAGTGAAAGAAAAGTGAAAGTGTTAGACACTAAGTTGGATCTGAGTCTTTGAGACCCCATGGACTGTAGCCCACCTGGCTCCTCTGTCCATGGTATTCTCCAGGTAAGAATACTGGAGTGGCTTGCCATTCCCTTCTCCAGGGGATCTTCCCGACCCAGGGATCAAACCCAGGTCTCCTGCATCACAGTCATATTCTTTACCATCTGAGCCACCAGGGAAGCTAGACACAAAAGCCAGCAATTTATGTGATTCTATTTATATGACATTCAGCGAAAGGGAGACATTTAGGGACAAAGAATAGGTGAGTGATTGCCAGAGGCTAGAAGTAGAAAGAAAGGATGACTACAAATAGTGATATAAGGGAAATTTGGGGGTAATATAATTGTTCTATGTCTTGATTGTGATGCTGGTTATATCAATATATGCATTTGTCAAAACTCATAGAACTGTATAACAAAAAGTGTAAATTTCATTGTATGTAAATTATACCTCAATTTTTAAAATGTTGGGGCATCTCTGAAATAAAGAAACACAGAATCTCATTGATATGTGGATTGGTTTGACTCAAAGGTCAAGCAGTGGGTGAAGGTGATTCTTCTGCAGTCAATCACAAAATTAGAACTGTATCAAGTAAACTAGACCAGTGATTTTAAATCTGAGTCATTGGAGCCCTGGGGATTTATCTGAAAAAATGTAGTGATTAGGACCATGAAGTTATTTCCATATTTCAAAAAAAAGTCCTAAGAAAAATTATGTTTTATATGAGCAAAATCTCACATTCTTTTGCTTTTGGCTGGAATTTTCTTTTTCTGCTGGTCATATGTAATTCATAGAGACTTAAAAATCCCAACCTGTAGCTTGTGGATAAAAGTCCTTCTGAAGATGAGGCTCATGGGGAGAAAATTGTAAAGGGGGTTTTTGGCAGTGAAAAGGTTGTGAATGCCCAGATAAAACTAGATATATGAGGGAGGTGAAGGCATACACTCCTCTGGGAAGGTCTGAAAAAATCCAAACAAGGTTTTATTTGCCCGAGATAAATTGGGCTCATCCTGAGAAATGATGGGGAATAGCCCCCCTCCCACCCCCCACCTCAAATCTCTTCAGGCCTGTAGGAGCTCCAGACCAGCCTGTGTGTAAATCCGTGACTGAACAAATCTCGAGATCCGGTACCACGTGTCAACCCCCATCTAGAGCTCCTCGCTCAGTACTAGGACATCCCAAATGAAAAGAAGCACGTTTCTAGGGACTTCCCCGGTGGCCCAAGGGCTAAGACTCCCACTCCCAACGTAGGCGGCCTGGTTTCAATCCCTGATCAGGGAACTAGATCCCACATGCTTGCAACTAAGTGTTCACACGCCACAACTAAAAAGATCCCGCGTGTTGCAGCTAAGACCCGGCTCAGTCAAATAAATATATATCTTTAAAAAAAAAAAGTGCATTTCTAGGGCCCAGCCTGAGCCTCTTTGTTGACAACTAGTTCACTGGCTTTATGATTGCTCATCACAGCAAGAAAAGTTGGGGTTTTGCGTCAAGCAACACTAGAGCAAATGGCACTGAGCCCAGGCGAGGTGGGAAAGTGCAAGAGACTACGACAGAAACCTTAGACCCACCGTACAGCGGCCAGTTAACAGGCCCGCCTCTGATCAGCTTGCACGCAGCTCAAGGGGGCTTAACGGGATTAGGGATAAATACCTTGCTGTTCTTTTTAACATAGCTCAACTCTAGTAAATCTCTCACTGTCCCTGCCAGTAACCTCTCGGAAAGCAGAGGCATTCACCCTTAGAAACATAGCAGGCAAGACTAGACAATGATTTGTCTGAGACCTTAGCCAGCAGCACCTAAAAAAAAGACTCATCATCTTTGACATCTGTGCCCTTCACGGCATGATAGGAAGGACTTTGAAGCCAGGTAGAGCCAGATCTGAAGACCGATTCTGCCACTTATGAGTCATGGTCAAGTTATCTTGCCTCTCTGAAGCTCAGTTTTCTTTAGAACAAGGAAAATATTACCTACCTCATAAAATTATTTACTTCACATAATGAATGGAGAGTCCCTGAAATGGAATTTATTGCCTAGGAGATGCTCAGTAAAGGTTGGCTACACACACACACACACACACNAGCTTCCCTACACCCTCCTCTCTGCTCCCTTTGATCCCAGGGCCATTCAGCCTGTGGGTCTGCATCCTCTCCGAGTGTGCCTGACCTGGGGGAGGCAGCAGGGTGGGGCTGGCCTCTCCAGGAGAAGACCCCTTGATGGATGTGAGTACTCACAGCCCAGATCGCAGGGCTGGGCTCCTGCGTCTTCCTGCCTGCTCCTCCGGCCACTCTCCCTCCCCAGTGAGGCTGCAGATCAGGCGGAACCGAGATCTCAGCCCTCCTGGGAGGGTCTGTGGAGGAGGGGGCGGTCGTGGTCTCCCACGTCCTGCGCACCTGCTGAGACGTCCCCAAGAGATCATTGTTTGTCACGCTTGAGACTCAGAGAGGTTCTGTGTCCCTGTCTTTCAGGGGTGGCTGGCTCTACCACACTCCCTTTTAGGGACCAGGGATTCCAGACATGGTGAGGGACACAAGGTGATGGCCCACAGCCTGGAAACCGGGCCCCTGCCCTGGGCCAGCTGCCAGCCCACTCACCCGAGCCTGTGCTGTCTCAAATCCTTTGGCCCTGGCAGAAGCACCCAGAGTGTCCTGACCTTGCAACTGTGGGGGGTGGGGGTGAGCCCTGGGCCCCTGCCCCCAGCTCCAGGTGCGGGGGGAGCACTCCAAGATGGGCTGGGCTGGACTGCCCCTTTTATGAAAGGGGAGACAGGTCCAGGGAGAAGGGGCTCGCGGCAGGAGTGGGGCTGCAACCTGGGGTTTCCCCTGTGCTCCAGCCTCCACCTGAGGACGGTCCTGTCCCAGCCTGTGTGGAGCAGAGCTGGGAGTACCCCTGCCCCTCGCAGTTCCTCTGGTTCAGCCGCTCCCACTCCCTCAGAAACGCCCCTTCTACACCCCAGCCGCTGCGGCCCCCGCTTCCTCCTCCTGCGGGCCTCTTGGCCTCCGGCTCCGGTTACCCCTGTTCCACCGCACCTGTAAGCTGACCCTCCGCCGCATGGCTGCCCCCCATCCCAGCCCGGAGCAGCGGCCGAGCACCCCGACTGCCCCCAGTCTCCATCCTGTGCAGCCCTGGGTGTGCACCCGCTCTGCGTGCCCTTGCAGACCCTGACTTCCCCACTCTGGACCAGGCTGTGGCCTCCAGGCCTGACCAAGGACCAGCTGGACTTTGGGAAGGCAAGTCCCTGCTCTGGCTCCTTGAACCCTGGTATCGGGTCTGGAGTGGCATATCCATGGGGTGCCCGGGCACACAGCCTGCAGCTTTGCTCTGAGTCTCAGGGACCCCCGGGTACCAGCCTTGGGCTTGGGGCATACGTGTGGCTGTAGCTCCTGGGGAGGGGATCTGCTTATCCTGGAGCCAGAGAGTGGGAGCCCAAAGAGGCAGTTCCAAGACTCGGTGTTTCAGAAGGCTCTCCAGCCCGCACTCCCCTGGTCGCCAGCTGTCTGTCCCCTGCCACTGGTCAAGCTCAGGGTACTCAGACCCCTCCCACACCCTGCAGGGCCTTGTGTACAGACATGCAGCTGGCCTTGGCCACACAATCACGCGCACACTTGCTGGGCTCTGTGGCCCCCAGAGCCCAGTCAGGCCTGGCGGCCGCGGAGAAAACAACTCAAGCAGGCTGGTCACTGAGGAGCAGGCCTGGGCTCCTGCGGGTGCTGCTCTTCCCACAACACGTGTGCACACACACAGCCAGAGGCTTGCTGCCTGCCGCTGCTGTGGGGTTTCTTCCTCTTGGCTTTGACCATGTCTCATCACCCCCTCCCTCCCCAGAGCTGGGCTCTGCCGGGAGACCCCCTCATTCCTGGCCTGTGGGGAAGACCTGCCCAGCGCTCCTGGTGCAGGAGACGGGCCTTTCGCTGGAGGCCCTGCTGGCCCCATGTTGGGCGCGACAGGGCTAGGCCCTGTGACTGGCACAGGCTGCTCTGTCCTCACCTTGGCACCTGCCCAGCAGCACCTGTGCCTACCAAGGACTTGCCCCCCCTCACCTCGGAGGTGGAGAGACAGACAAGGAAGTGGGGAGAGGCTGCTTCAGGGAGCTGGGCCACTTCCCCCACACCCTGCCTCCTTTGAGACTGCCCCCTAGGAAGCCTGTGTATTCTTAGATAGGACCTTCAGGGCCATTTTCTCCAACTGCCAAGAGAAGACAAGTGCCTTGCCAAAGGTCACACAGCAAGTCCATGGCACAGCTGACCAGAATTACACCAGAACTNCCTGCCTCCTTTGAGACTGCCCCCTAGGAAGCCTGTGTATTCTTAGATAGGACCTTCAGGGCCATTTTCTCCAACTGCCAAGAGAAGACAAGTGCCTTGCCAAAGGTCACACAGCAAGTCCATGGCACAGCTGACCAGAATTACACCAGAACTCTGGGGGCCCCATGTGTGCATGGTAGAGGTGGAGGGGCAGCAGGCAGGAGGGAGGAGGTAGGGCTGGGTTCCCATCGAGCCTCCCTTCCCCTCCCCTCCCCTCCCTTCCCCTCCTCTCCTCTCTGCTGCTCTCCCTTCTCTCCCTCGCACGGTTTGTTTGGAGAATGACTCACAGGAATGCAGCAAAATCCTGATGGATGAGGAGGCAGGGCTGCAGTACCGGAAACCTCTCCAGGATAGGGAGGCAGACTGAGCTGGGGGGCCAGGGAGGCTGGCAGTCAGGGGGCCCTGTGTACAGGTGGGGAGACCAAGGCCCTGGGAGAGCTCCAGGCACTGGCCACCATGGAGCCTGTTGTCATGCGTGTAAACACATGCATGTGTGCACACGGACACACTGGCAGATGCATGCACAGGCACACGCATACACTGGCACACATACACACCAGCACACGCACGGACACACGCACACAGGCACGCCCACACACACATGTGGGCCCAACTGCAGCAGCACCTCTGGGCTCCGGCCCTTCCGCCTCTTCTCTAGATCTGACCCCTCCCACCTGCCGGGCACCAACCCCGAGTTTTCCATCACTGTGCTTCCCACTGGCACACAGTAGGTGGTTGACAAGTGTGGGTGCTGAACTTGACCCCAGCTGGACCCTTCTCGCCCACATGTCATAGCAGAACCCTCGGGGCAGGAAGCCTGCCTCCTAAGGAGCCCTACTGTGCTGGGCGTGGCTGAGGCCATGGGAGGCCAGGTGGACAGGGTGCCCCCAGCTCTGTCAGAGGGGCTGTGCGGGGGGACTCGAGCAGGCAGGTCAGGTGGACCCTTTAGCAGGGCTGCAAGAGCAGGCACAGGGCACAGCAGCCACCAGCGTGGCGGAGGCTCTGGGGGCCTGGGAAGGGACCGGGCTGCATGTTTGGAGGCCCCGCAGCCCAGGCGACCAGATCCGAGGTGTCAGGAGAACCCCCGGCAGGGTTAGGAGGGGCACTGCGTGGTCTATACTGGGCATGCCACCAGCAGAGACAGTGCCAGTTCATCTAAGTGCCCTGTATGCGTGTGGGCTTAGCATGTGCCTGTTTTACTGGAAAACTGAAAGTGAAGTTGCTCAGTCATGTCCGATTCTTTGCGGCCCCATGGACTGTAGCCTACCAGGCTCCTCTGTCCATGGGATTTTCCAGGCAATAGTACTGGAGTGGATTGCCATTTCCTTCTCCAGGGTATCTTCCCAACCCAGGGATCGAACCCGTGTCTCCCACATTGTAGACAGACACTTAACTGTCTGAGCCACCAGGGAAGTTTTACTGGAAACAGCCCAAATATTTATTCACTGACCTCTGACTCCGTGCTAGGTGCGAGCTGCCATTTTAGTGGAAAAGGTGGGACAGAAGGAATGTCAGACGATATGTCCTGGTCAAGGAGGGGAGGCAGGCAGAGCTACAGGGAGAGGTGGGGAAAGCAGAGACCAGGAGACACAGGTTCTAGGTGGGAGCTGGTTGACAGAGGCCAGGGTGGCTGAGACAGAGGAAGCCGGATCGCACAGGACTGGGAGCCACTGATGGTTCTCAGGATCAGACTTGAGTCTCAGTGGATCCTTTGGCTGATGGAGGGCTGGAGGGG
>SJYV01043331.1:0-17152 GCA_006410875.1 Neotragus pygmaeus | reverse complement strand
CTCCGCCCCCCACCAAGATGCCTGAGGCTGTCACTGCCTCCCACCAGGTACAGGGGCTCCTGGGGCAAACATGCAGCTGCCCCCGGAGTGCCACGTGTGTTTATTGAGGGACCCCCTCTGCTATTTCTCACACACAGGAGCCGTGTTTCTGGAAGATATGGCTGCCAAACAAGCTGCATTTATTACATAATGATTAATTCATTGCCTCCATTTCTTATTAATCACAGACATCCGTAACTGCCTCCTGAGCTTTGGGCGGGGTGAGATGGCCAGTGGGGCCTCAAGCTGACAGCCTTCTGGCCCAGAGCAGGGCCCTGCTGGATCTGTGTCAGCCTGGCTGTGTTTGGGGTAAATGCACAGCACCCTTGAGGTTTCTAGAAGAAATGCAGACAGCTCGCAGACCCCCTCGTTGCCTCCCTCGGCTCCTGGGGCCACCTGGGATATTTCATCACCGCCTCTCCAGCCAGCCCTGAGCTTGGGTTGGCCGCTTGGCACTTGGCCACCGCTGACCGGCAGCTTGGAGGAGGGTGAGGGGGTAGAGTGGACTGGCCCCCTCCACGGAAGCCGCCATCAGTGCAGCTTAGTGGGGTGAGTGAGGGCCTGGGCCAAGGTCAGGACTGCGCTCTGGGGAGGGGACTGCTCTGGGCAAGACTGCTCCTGGCAGGCTGGTCCGAGAGTGGAGGCTGAGAATCCTGGGGTCCTGGGGCACTTGAGAGGCCTGTCCTCTCACCTTCCAGGGCAAGACAGGAGGCTGCTGTTGCGCCTGTGCCATTCAATGCTTCTTTCAACATCTTTGTCTGACACTGACTGAGGGGCCTGGCACCCGCCGGGGAAGACACAGCCTACTGGGGCTGGGGCAGAAGCCAGACAAATCATTGCCATCCTGTGGGGTGTCAGGCCAAGAGATGCCCAAGGAGTGAGGGACCAGCATAAAGGCTTAAGCCAATACAGGAGGTGTGGTCAGGGAAGGCTTCCTGGAAGAGATGCTGCTGCAAGAAGTTGGTTATTTTTTGTTGTTGTTTTGCAGGGGGTGGGGAACTTTTAAAAGAACAATTGTGTTGGCCAAAAAGTTTATTTGGGGTTGGCCAGGGGAAACGAATGAACTTTCTGGCCAACCCAGTACTTGGTGCCGTTTGCTGTCAGGTGCTTTTCACATACGTTGTCGTGTTTAATTTGCACCAACACCGACAACCCTGTGAGGTAAGAAATAGCGTCCACACGTTCTCAGTGAATAAGCCGTGGCTTAGAGGGGAAGTTGCCCGGCCAGCTCGCTCAGCCAGGTTTAGAACTTCGAGTGACTCTTAGATGATAGGAAAGGTGGAAAGGGATGGGAGGTGAGCCTGGCATGCCTGGCAGAAGAAACAGTGAGTGCAGAAGCATGGCAGAGGAGCAGCTGTGGTGCAGAGGCAGGCTGGGGTCCTGGGAGCCTGGGTGCTGGCAGCAGAGAGCTGGGGAGCCCAGGCAGCTATATGAGGGTGGGAGGCTCTGGTCGGACCTCCCTGCCTGCCTGGCAGCAAGCACACCTCCCAGACCTGCCGTGTCCTTCCTGCCCCTGATCTCAGGAGACAGCAGCCAGGCTGGCATGGGGCAGTGAGGACGTGCCCGAGACATCAGGCCCCTGGGACCTCCCAGACCTCCCTCTAGACTCTGCTGCCCATCCCCTGTCCAGAAGGAGGCTGAACGGCTGCCAGCATCTGCCCGTCAGCAGAGTTCCCGGTCTCAGCACCAGCTCCCTGAGCTGCCTCCAGGGACAGTCTCACCCGCCTCCCTAGAGAGCCAGCACTTCCGCTGCTGCCTGATAGCTCTAGTGGCTGGAGACGCTCCTTAACGTTTAGCCCATGTGGCAGGAGCCTTAGCAGCAGCTCTGCCCCCTTAACCAGCCCTGCCTACCTCCTGAGCCCATGTCCCTGCACTGTGCAGCTGCAGGCAGAGATCTTCCTCCCGCTCTGGGTGATGTCAGGATGAAAGGGCATCCGGGGACATTGCAAGTGGCCTTCTCTCCCCTGAGATCCAGAGATTCCCTGTAAGACCATGTTATTAGCATCATGTCCATTTTAGAGATGAGAAAACTGAGGCTCAGAACTGGGAGATGATGGGAGTCAAACAACTTTGGCCGCTTCTTTCCCCGCGTGGGTTCCTGGAAGTGGATCATGTTCCTCAGGCGGAAGGGCTCCCACCCCTGCAGCCTCTCCCTTTTGCTCCCCTCTCCTTGAGACCCCATCTCAGGGAAGTCTTTCTGCCCCCAGCTCCCTGCCCTAAGCACTTGCTGAAGACAGCCTTTGTTAACTAGGGAGCTCCACAACAGTGTCCCCAAAGACCCTAATGATAGTTACTGAAGAGGAAATGGGTGAGTGGGTTCCCAAGCTAGTCAGCGTGAGACTGGTTGTAGTAACACACAAGCCCAGACATTTCCAGAGCTCAAGAGTTTCTGGTCAGCAGGTGGTGACGTGGCCCCGCCTTTCCCTGTGGCCTGGGCTTGGTCCCCCATCTGGATGGGGCACCTCTCCAGAGCTCACACGCCATTGGCTGGAACTCAGTCCTGTGCCCATCACTCATTGCAGGAAAGGCCAGGAGATGCAGTCCAGCTAGGGCTCCAGGAAGAGGACACAGGGTTTGTTGACTTCATCAGTGCGGTTTTCACAGTGTTACTATTGACCCTGTTTACACGCTAGGATTCTGAGGCTCACGTGACCTGTTAGGGCCAGAGCCGGCTCAAGGACCCGCGTTGTCAAGTGCTGCCCTGCCCTGCTTCATCCTAAAGGCCACCTGTCCAAAGGATCTGGCTGACGCTCTCACCCCGAGTCTTGACACGCCAGACACGTGGCCATTTAAGGAGGCAGCTGTGTGCAGCCTGGGCTGTAGGTACTGGCTTCCCCTTTTCCTCGTCTTGTGAGGCTTTGTCCTCGCCTGGGGTGGGGGCCGGGGGACATTTTAGCTGTGCGTGTTTGGACAGCTTCTGCTTGTTCCTGAGTCACCAGCTCTGGGCCCGTGGGGGTATCCTGTGCGTGGAGGCTGGAGCAGAACCCACCCTTCCACACCCGGGAAGGTGCACACGTGCTACTAACCACTGGCCATCAACTTCAAGGTCTGTCTTCCCCGCCTGTTATGACTTCCCCGCCTGCTGGCCTTTCTGCCACTTGGCAGCCACCCCCTGCCTGCCACCCATGCAGAGAAAGGACAGAGGACCCACGGGGACGCTGAGGGAGGGTGTCGGTCAGGGTCCGGGAGGGTCTGTATGGGGGATAGTTCCTGGGCTTCCTGGAGGAGGTGACATTTGGTCAGGCCTTGAGGGCTAAGGTGGGAGTCCGTCAGGTAGAGCTGGGAAGGGCGTTCCAGGCAGAGGGAACAGCTTATGCAAAGGCTGGCAGAACCCCCGAGCTTGGTCTGCTGCCCAGACCAGTGACCCAGGTCTTTCCAACCTGAGCTGAGGGAGTGTCTTCAGGTCCTGGAGGGAGGAGAAACAGGACAGCAGGAAAGTAAGGAGGGGAAGGAGTGGGCACCGGCTGAGGGAGCACCTGTCCGGGCCTGTGCTGGCACCTCTCGGCTGGTCCCTCTCCTCCCGGTTCTCAGCTACGCACGCGGGGCCTCCTTGCTCTCTGTCCGGCCTTCGGGCCGGCTGCCCCTCTCTCCACCGCCACAGGGCCGATTCCTCCCCCGAGCCTTCCCTCAAGTGTCACCCGTGTAGGACTGCGGGCCCTGACGGTCCCTACTTGCTCCAGTCTGTTTTACCCAGAGGCGCTTAGTCATCTGGTCTTGTAATTTACTTATGTCTTTGCTCATTGGCTGCCTCCCTTCTGCACGCTCTCCCGATTTTGAGTCTGGCCTTTTCAGTGGCGATCTTTAGCCTCTGAACATAGTAGGCGCTCAATAAATGTCGACTTAATGAGCGAATTCAGCCCTGGGCAAAACGTGAAGTTGTGCTGAGCAGGCCGCGGGCGGGACCCCCTACCGGCCCCGGGCTAGCGGGCGCGTCCCCGGCTGCGCGCGGGGCGGTGCGAGGGCGCCGGTAGTCATGGTTACAGCGCCCGGGCCAGTGTGAGTTTCTGGCCTTTTGTGTTCGCACAGGCCTCGCCCCAGTGTGGTCGCCACCCCTGATTGGTCGGCATGATGCAGAGGGGAGGGATTATCCCGGGCCCGGAAGTGGGCGGGGCGCTCTGCCCCTCTGGCGCGCGCGCGGCTGGGATGGGCGTGGCTTCCGGAAAGGCTGCGGAGGTTGGGCCGGTGGGGGGGGTGTGTTGAGGAGGTAGTGAGCGTGGGCGGCGGTCCGAACAAAGGCATCCTTGGCCCGGCTCCGACTCTGGTCGTTTTTCCTCGTCCTAAGGGTCTGGCTTTGAGTGGGTCGACTCCTTATCCTGGTCTGTGCATTTGATGGTCCGCTCCGCCGACCCGGCCCCCTTCCTGCCACAGGGCCTTTGCATGTGCGCTGTCTGTTCCAGGACTCTTAAGTCATTTTTCCTGGCCAACCCTCACCCTTCCTGGGCAAGCTTTCCACACAGACCACATGTCTGGTCTGCTTTAGGCCATGTCTCCCAGGAGGTTGTACCTTTAATTGTGCATCTCCTTCCCATACCCAGCTGTCATCCAGGCAGGGCCTACATGTGACCTGGTACACAGTAGGTGCTCAATTTATACTTTTGAATGAATCCATTCATCTGGCTGCCCCCAAGGCCTCCTTGGTAGGCCAAGTGCTGGACACTGGGACTCAAGAGGAGAAACAGACACCCCTTGACTCCCAGACACAGAAGGGTTTATGTCCAAGGCCAGACTGCGGGGTGAGTGTCTGGCTGGACCCTGCGCTGGAGAAGCCTGGTTTGGTGTGTGTCTGCTGTCAATGGTCCCCTGTTCTGGCCACATGAAGAGCCGTAGGGCATCCCTGCCTCAAGAGGCAAGCGTGGTACAGAAATGGGCTGGTGAGGGTTACTCAGGGGACACCTTGGGGACAGAGACCCTGGGAGGCCTAGGGTCCACTCACTCTGCCCGGAGTGGGGGTGAGAGAACTCTTGCCTCTGCCCGGGCACTCCCGCTGCTCTACACACTGCCCAGAACACTGCTCTGCACACACTGCTGTGCTCACATGGCTGTACCCAGATCCGCCTTTTGGGGTTTGGGTGAGGTGTGGACGTTGTTCCCCACCAATACCAAAAGAAAAAGTACCGTGCCCTGCAAAGCCGGTAGTAGCAGAGTATTAAACCAGAGCTTCTGGAGTTTGATCCAAACCTTGGAGTTTGTACCACAACGGATTCCTGGGCTCAGGCCACCCCTAAACCACAGATCTTAAGGGAAGCAACCCAGAATCTGCCCCCTTTTCAAGCCTGTGTGCTTTTAGTGTTTGAGAAACAGAATGTCAAATATTTGTGTCCCCAGGCTGTACTGAGACCCCTGTCTCACACTTCATCCCAGGCCCTGGGCCCAGTCCAGGTCTTAACTACAGGGCCTCTGCACACTATAGGAATTGGAAAAAACTCTTGTTCTCCTTAGAAAAATGTGCTTGTACATGCACAGATACACACAGTTTGCATTTGATTTCAGGCAGTTCTCACACCTGGGCTGAGTGGTCTGAAAGGCCGAGGAGACCTGTTTGGGAAAAGGTCTCTATGCTGGCACTCACCTGAACCTAGGGCCAAAGTGTACAGTTGTATAGGTTGTATACTGCACAAGAGTGCCAGCCAGAAATCCAGCCTCCATTCCATTGGACAAGCTGTGCAGCCTGGCACCTAGAGTGTCTTCTCTTACCTTGTGCATACGTAACATATGGCCTGCCCCCAACTCCTATCCTAGCCCTCCTGCCTCTCATGATAACTCAGGTTAGGAGCAACAACCAAGTGACAGAAATTATGCTCATTATCACTGATTAGCTGGCTTTCGTAAATTCCATCGCTAAAAGCATGATGAATGACCTGGCAGCCCTCACATGCTGACGCTTGGTTCCTGGTGCTCCCAGAGTCTTAGGCTTGTGTTGTGTAGTGGGTGGGGCTGCCCACGGGTCTCACTTGGGGTAGGAAGATGGTCCATGAAGTTGACCTCTCAAGAGAGTGGGGGAGAAGATGAGTAAATATTTCTTCAGTTGACATGAGTGATTCATTGGGTCCATTTTATGGGTCAGGAAAACTGAAGCTCAGGGAGCTAATCATTTGAAGTGGAGAAGGCCCACCTCTCTGGGGAGACTTGATGAACAGAAGCTTTGCAGTAGGACAGGGAGGAGGTCAAGGACGGGGAGAGGAAGTAAACAAAGCCACACCTCACAGCACCTCACATCATGCAGCTGACCAGTCTAAGTGACGCCACCTCCTGGAAGCCTCCCCGATCTTTGGGCTGCCTAGAGGCCTCTGGGCTCACACAGCCTGGGCTTTTCCATCACAGTGCTGTCACCCTGGTTTGGTGGCCTGTTTATGCAGCATGTCCCCACAGCCTGGCAGCACCCAGTTCTGGGCCATTAGCCCTAGACACGGGGCAGGGCACACCGTGTGAATGATTATGAAAGATCAGTGGCCAGTTAAGTGGGCTCTCGGCTTCTCACAGCTTTGCTCCTAGCCCACTACAGGCCCTAACCTGAAATGAGGTCGGGGAGGCTGGGAGGCCTGGGTGTTGGCAGCTGGTGCAGAGAGGAGGGTTGCAGGCTTGGAGTGGACCAGGGGAGTCAGCACTCGAGCCCACTCAAGAGTGAGCTGGAATTTCCTGTTTGCCAAGGCCCAGCCTGCAGGCCACCTTTGTTGCCCTGCCCTCCGGCTCAGCCTGGCTGGCGGGCGGCCGGCAGAGCCCAGCAGTGAAGCTCCGGAGAACAGAGGCTGCTGGATGCTGAAGCAGAGGTCCCCATGCAGGGATCTTTCTCCACTGAAGATCCTCGGGCCCTCAGAGGAGCGATGCCCTTCCCACCCACAGGCAGGACAGAGTCCCCTCAAGGGACCCCTGCCTCTGGGGAGTGAGCATCCTGGAAACACTGGGAATCCATGACCCTTTAAAGCCCCCTCCCCAAGAAGCACTCTGAGTCCCTGTCATCCAGGGTTCCCCCACACCAGGAGTGTTTCTCTGAGCCCGAAGAGGAGGTATCTCCCAGGCCCCTGGACCTGCCTCTCGGTGTCTGGTCCCTATACCCTCAGGTGTGACTGAGACTGTGGCCCCTGGTGCCCTGCAGACCTGCTCCCCACACTCTCGTGTAGATAATACTTAGTGTGTCTCCTGGGGCCCCCAGGTGGGGACCAGGCCAGACTCCCACGTGTCCCCAGTGTGTCCCCAGCAGGGCCTGCTCACAGAGGGGCCTTGGTGGGTATCTGGTGACTGGAGAGCTGAGTGAAGAAGGGACTGCTGCTCCTGGGTCCTGCAGGGCTGACCTGGAAGAACACCTCCCCACCTCACCGTGGCAGGACTTCCTCCCACTGGGCAGCCCCCCCAGAGACCTCCTTATTGCTACAGGTGCCCTTCTTGATGCAAGTGCCCAGCAGGACAGGCAGGGGCTCTCTGCAGTATCCAGGGCAGCAGCCCTGCATCTCGGGTACTGGGGGTATTGAAGCCCTGCAGCTGGGTCTGTGTGGCCTAGCTCTGGGGGTGCCTGGCTCTAGCCTGGCAGAGAGCCGGTTGGTAGTGAACCAGGTGGGCGGCGGGCCGGTTGGGGGTCCTCCCAAGGCCACAGTCTTCTTGCCTGCTCACAGGGTGATGTTCCCACCCGGTGAAGATGGTCTTCTGGTGGTGACTTCTGTGTCATTGCTTTTAGCAGGGTGCTTGCAGCCCCATGGGGTGTTGGTGGCAGGGCGGTGCTGGGCCCCCTCCACATTTCACCTGATTCCCGAACCAGGAAATGGGGGCCAGAGAGGGCGAGGCCCTCTCATGTTCTTGGAGCAAGGGTCTGCCAGGATTTTGGGCCTGAGGAGGGAGGCGGGAGGACCCCTCCATTTGAAAGTGGGAGATGACGTGACTTTGGGGGACAGCTGTCGAAGTGAGGGGTCACAGTCTGGGTGTGGGGGTGCTTGGCCCAGGGCCCCATTTCTTTGGCTCAAAGCCTGGGGTCTTGGGAATCCAGGGAGGACAGGACCTGTCTGAAGACCTCCTGGCTTGGACAGAGAGGCTGTGGAGGGTTGGAGGAGGCCAGGTGGGGAGGTTGGGGAAGCACCAAGTCGCCCCAGTGAGGGGCAGCCTGGCCCAGGGAAGGCCTCTCCTGCTCCTCCTCCAGCCCCTTGGGTGGGGTGGTGGGTCCAGCCAGCAGCCCTGCTTCCTGCCTGCAAGGCCCACTCCCCTCGGAAGACTATCCGCCAGTGGCAGGAGAAGGGAAGTTGGGGCTTGGATCTGCCTCTGTGGAGCCAGTAACCGACAGCCTCCACCACGGGCACCATCAGCACAGCTTCCGGAGCCTACTCGAGACACACCTGCTCGTGCTAAAAGGAGAAGCAGAAATCCATCAAAACAACCCAGGGCACGGGAGGGGCCCAGACCTCGGCTCCCCTCTTGAAGTTGGGGCTGCAGGCATCTGCAGGCCCCTGGCGTCCCCACCGCTGGGCCTTGGTTTCCCTGTCTGGCCAGGTGGCAGGGATACGCTCCCAGCTTGTGCCTCTAGGCCTCCTCCCTTGCCCCCACCCTCATCCTTCCCTTTCCAGAGACATTATAAATCAAACAGCTTAGAACGTAAGGCATCAAAAATTCTGAAACCTTCATCTATTATTAACGCTGACAGTAAATCCCCCCTCCGAGCGTTTTACATAGCAACTGTTACCAAGACTCGCTGGTGGGGCTGCGGCTCCAGCCCTCCGCATCCCACGGCTCTGGGCGGGATAGCGGCCGAGCCCGGACTCGGCCAGGCTGCCGCCTGGGCACCCGCCTGCCCTCCCCAGGAGTCGGGGGGTGCCATTCTGGCAGGGGAAACATTTTCCTTCCTGCTGAAAACAGGAGGAGGGGTCCAAGCTGCTCCTGGTGAGCCTGCTGGAAGCTCCCAGCAAAGCGAAGCTCCTGCCCGGGTGGAGGGGAGGGGCCTGGGCCCCCTAGGAGGTGGTGCCCATGTTCAGGGCTAGGGTCTGGGGCCTTTGCTCCCTGCTGCCCTGGTGGAGGAGCCCAGGAGACACAGGACAGGAAAAGGCTTCGTAAACTATTAAGGGCTGTGCAGATGTTGTTTACCGACCCACCCACCTGTCAGCTAGACATTCCCGAGTGCCTGTTTGTCTGCAGGCGGTATCTGGGCACCAGGGATTTAAAACAAAGACAAAAGGCTGGGCCCTGTCGCGTCCAGTTTGGAAGGAGACAGACGTGCCAGCCTTTAATTGCATTGAGTGCAATGATCAATGTGTGTACAAGATGGACTCAGGATGGGCGGGGACAGGAGGCCTTTTCCCATGGTTTTGATCAAAAGGATCAGCAGGGGCCAGTCTGCCTGCTCTGGACAGAGGGACTGGCATGTGCACACCCAGGGGCGTGAGCAGCCCGGGTGGCAGGTGTGCTCTAGGTCAAGCCGTTTTGGTAGAGGAGGGGACCTGCAGGAGGGAACAGGTGTCAGAAGGTGCAAGACTGGATACAGAGCTGAGGGAGGTGATTCGGGGACACTGAGGGGCCGTGGAAGTTTCAAACTGGGGAGGAACAGAGTTGCATTTGGTTTATGAGGAGCCACAGATGTTGTCTCTTGTCGCAGTGTTTCAGGGCCCCAGGCTGGGGGATGGCATCGCCTGTAAGTGCCGGAGCGGAGACACCGCCTGCATGGGTGGGAGGCAGGGGAGGCAGCCGCTCTCTGCGAGCTGTCATTATGCACTTGATGTGTGCCCAGCCCCACATCACGCTTGTGGTCCCTGCCCTGGGGACTTTGCCATACAGTGGGGGCCTGACCAGCACAGACCCCACAGGGAACAGCATGGACCAGGAGGGGGTCTGGAGAAGCGAGCGGGTCACAGGGCCCACGTGAGAGGAGTGGTGTCCCTGGTTGTCTGCCACTGGAAAACAGGACACAAACCAGGGCAGACCTGGGCCCGGCCAAATGGGGGCGTCCCCTGCTTGTGACTAATAATATACATTCATTGTGGGAAACTCAGCAAATAAGCAATGACCCTGAGAAGACGAGGCCCCCCTCACCAGGATCTCACCACCCATGGATGCCCTGGCTGCATCATGGGTCCAGTTACTCTGGAACCAGACACGGTCACATGTTTTTTTGAAAGTAAGCGGCATCCTTCCCTCCTGCACCCCTGGGTGGACCGGCTGTTCCCGCTGAGCGCGCTGGGAACAGCTCCTGTCTCCTCATGCGTCTGGGGGTTTGTCAAGGGCGCAGCTCCCCAGAGGGGCCTGACTGGACTAGGATGTCCAGCGCTTCTCTGGAGGCCAGAGGCCAGGGCTGTCCTGCTGTAGCATCAAGTGGCCAGAAAAGAGGCTGATGCCTGGTAGGTGCTCACTCTTCTAGCTGTGGGGAGTGAGCCCTCTGTCCCCAAAAGTTGGGTGGAGCCCACGGGGATGCCATGAACTGGATCTGGCATTAATTGGAGGTTTGGAGTGAGATCTGTGCTTTAAGGGTGTGCAGTGGCCCAGGTAGAGGGAACAGGGTGTTCAGAGAGGGCTTCCTGGAAGAGGTGAGCCGTGGGATATTACAGAAGGGCACACTTGCATAAGGGCCTCTCCTGTGTGGACAGGGCTGGGGACCCAGTTAGGGTTCTGGCCGCACGGGGCTGCCAGGCTTGGGAGAGACAGATAAGTGCCTGGAATGTGTGGTATGGGTTCAGTGCTATGATAGTGGAGAGATGGACCGCAAGGGCCCAGTGATTCAGGGCAGGCTCACCATCTGAGCCAAAGGCACCCGAACTGTAACCAGAAGTTTGACTCAGTCCCGTGTCCCTTGGTCCAGGGTCTCCCGGATGCTGATAGCTGATGGCAGCTCAGCTGGTGCCTTGGCCTCAGGTTTGCTGCTTTGCAAAGTAGCCCCCAAACACAGGGCCCACACCCAGAGTCCTACCCCAGGGTAGTCCCCCAGCCCTCAGCCGGCAGCCGCCCATGGACCTTCTTGGAGCAGAGGTGGGAACTGCCTGGGAATGTCCCCCAGCCTGGCTGAGCCTGGGTTGCCTCAGCTGTCCATGGTGACACAGCCCACTGGGTCCACCCTGCATGGGAAAGGCTCCTGAGGGGCCCCTACCTCCCAGTCAAAGGATTTGGGGATGGACTGAGGGAGGCGCCATCTGGCAACAAGGCGGGGCCGTAGAGAGCAGCATGGGGCAGTTTGGGAGGGACGCCTGGTAGACAGCCCCTCTCTGCAGCCTTCCAGAGCCCCCTGGAATGGCCAGCTTCAGGGCTCACAGCTCCTCTTGACTGAAGAGCATGTGTTTGGAAGTCAAACAGACCTGGGTTCACGTCCCAGCTCCTCTGCTTCCTGGCTGTGTGACCTTGGGCGAGTTCTTTGTTCTCTCTGTGCTCAGCACCCTCACCTCCACTTTGAGGATGATAACAGCACTGGTGTTGACTCGGGGCTGGAAGAGGTGATCCACGTGTGAATGACTGGCGTACAGCGAGCGGATCAAAGTGACTACTGTCACCCTGGTGCCCAGGGAACCTACAACAGAGTCCTCGCTGGTTTCCTTAGAGGCTCGTGTTCATCCTCCAGCTCTGGCCTCTGGAATCACAAGGCCCTGGTCCACTCACCAGCTCACATCACTTTCTTTCTCTGAGCACCTACTATGTGCCGGGTGCTGGGGCACTCTGGGAGACAAACGGTTGTCAATCCTGGTGGGCAGACTGCTGGCACAGTGGACAGCGGGTCCAGGGAGGGAAGTCACACAGGAGTGGAGAGGAGGTGACCCTCAGCATTTGTTAAGATGATTGAGTCCAGTGAGTGCAAAGTGGGGGTTGGGGACGAGAGAGCTGGTGGGTGCACGTAGTGCCCTCTGGTTTAGTGCAGCTGGTGAGCCTTGGGAGTTGGGAAGGTGGGCAGGGGGCACCCCTGAAATCAGGCTGGAGAGGTGAGCCAGGAGGGGTCTGAGCATGGGAAGGGCTGGGAGTGAGGGAGTGGGCTTGAGAGGAGGGCAAGCAGGTGCAAGGGGAGGGAGGGAGTGCTGTCGGCAGCTGGGAGCCCGTGGGCTGTGAGGGTGGCCTGCAAGCTGGAAGCAGCTGCAACCTGGCCTTTCAGCATGACAGGCGGGACCCTATGCTCATGGCTCACCATCCATGGGGACTCACCATCTACGAGACTCACCATCCATGGGGGCTCACCATCCACGAGACTCATCCATGGGGGGCTCACATCCACAGGATTCACAATCCACAGGGGACTCACCATCCGTGGGGCTCACCATCCACAGGGGACTCACTAGCCATGGGGGCTCACCACCCACAGGGCTCACCATCCATGTGGGGCTCACATCCACAGGGAACTCACCATCCACGGAGACTCAACATCCACGGGGGACTCACCATCCACGGGGTACTCACCATCCATGAGACTCATCATCCACGAGACTCATCATCCATGGGGGCTCACATCCACAGGACTCACCATCCACGGGGCACTCACCATCCATGGGGCTCACCATCCACGGAGCTCACCATCCACAGGATTCACCATCCATGTGGGGCTCACATCCACAGGGAACTCACCATCCACAAGACTCATCATCCACGGGGGACTCACCATCCACGAGACTCATCATCCACGGGGGGCTCACATCCACAGGATTCACTATCCACAGGACTCACCATCCACAGGGAACTCACCATCTACAGGGGACTCACCATCCACGGGGCTCACCATCCACAGGGGACTCACCATCCACAGGACTCACCATCCACAGGGGACTCACCATCCACGGGGCTCACCATCCATGAGACTCATCATCCATGGGGGGCTCACATCCACAGGATTCACTATCCACAGGGCTCACCATCTATGGGGTGTTCACATCCAAGGGACTCACCATCCACGGGGCTCACCATCTACCGAGCACTCACCATCCACGAAACTCACCATCCATGGGGGGCTCACATCCACAGGATTCACTATCCACAGGACTCACCATCCATAGGGAACTCACTATCCACGGAGACTCAACATCCACGGGGGACTCACCATCCACGAGACTCACCATCCATAGGGCCGACAGACAGAAGGGAGTCAACAAATACAGGAGGGAGGTGATTGCAGAGAGCAGTGAGGGCCTTGGGGCCAGGGGCTCCTATAGCTCTTGAGCAACCACAGAGGGCCTCCAGGAGGAGGTGGCTTTGGGCAATGAGAAGATTCAGGGGACTAGATCCAGGCAGAGGGAACAGTGTGTGCAAAGGCCGGGAGATGCCTGCCGCCCACCCACACCCGGTCCCCGCCAGCCTGTGCCGGGAGGGCAGGGTGGGAGATCACACAGGAGAGCAGTGCCCCGATGTGGGCAGTGCAGGCCCAACTCAGGGACTCAGTCTGAACAGAGCGGGTGGGTCTGCCTGCTGGCAGTGAGGGGACCCGCCCGCCGGGCAGGAGAGCAAGCCCCCAGCTTTGCTTCCCTGTGTGACCTTGACCATGTCACCCACCCTCTCTGAGCTCCTGAGTTCTGTGCGGGGCTCAGAGGCAAGGAGAGCGCCCCCTGCTGTGGCTGCTGCCATCACCTTTGTGCCCACTGACCCTGCTCTGGGTGGGGACTTGGGACAACTTAATGGAAATGAGAGCCCCCTGGACAGGAGGCCCACAGGGCCTGTTCTTTTGGCAGCGGGTTCGCTCGTTGATGCACTCAGAGTCCTGCCCACTCTGCCCTGCCTTAGTCCTCCTGTCACCACGACTGGAGACTCAGCTGAGGCCCAGGGTGGACCCCAGTGGTGGCCATTCTGAAACCCTCCATTATTATTTAACTGTTTATTGATCCCATGCAGGGAAGGGCACATATCCTGAGTGGCCAGCTAATGAATTGCTACAGACTGGACACACCAGTGTCTGCCCAGCATGTACATCAGGAGAGGGCGTCGCCAGCCTTGTGCCCCCGCAGGCCTGGCCTACCTGGGATCCAAGTGTCAGCTTGTGAACTTTGTCCGTGTGGTCTCGCGGGTCCAGTTGTCTGACACGCCTGGGCTGCATGCAGCCAGCGTGGTTATTTCCTCCTGCGTAGTGTTCAGGCACGCTGTGTGGCACCCCTGGAAAGTCCGGGCAGTTTACAGCCTACGACTAAGCCTGCTGGGAACATCCAAGAGCATTGGGAACGCAGGGTCTGGGGGCGGTGTGTGGCACTCGTGTTGCTGTGTTTCTGGAGGTAGGATTGCCATGATCTCGGGGTTAAGAAGGTGCCCCCTGGACTCTGGAGGAGAGGAGACCAAGAACAGGAGAAGGGCTGGAGGGTGGGTTGGACCCTCGGCCTGCTTGGCCTCAGAATGGAGAGAGATCTCCAGTGCAGTCTCATCTCCCGTGGGATTGGAAGGTGAAGGTCACACGTGGTCAGTGAGGTCACATGTGGTCAGTGCCCCCAGAATCCCAAGAAGCAAGGCCTGGACATGGGCTGCACGTTCAGCCCCACAGCCACCCATGGTGACGCACAGGCCTTCCATTGACCGTGCGCGCTCGAGGGTGGCAGGGAGGTCGTGTGTCTTACTGCCTGGAACTCTCTTGCACCAGTGCACATGTGGGGAGCACCCGAGCCCGTCTGACACTTGGGGAGACTGCGGCTGGCCAGGAGGTTGGGGTCCCATGCACTCCCCGACCCTGGGTGCATGGGACAAAGGTCTGGGGTCATGGTTCACAGGGTCATCTCTCCAGATGGTATTTCTTAAAGGGGCCAAGAGAGGGTGATTCTTTGTCCAGATTGAAGCTGGGAGCACAGATGGTTAGGCCCCAGCTTGTCTGGGACCCTCACCTAGAGCCACCCCAGCCATGAGAGCAGACACTGCAGCGGGGGCCGAGTAGTGAGCCGGGGTGGTGGTAGGGAGCAGAGTCTGGCTCCCAGGCCGGGTCTGCAGCGCGGGTAGGTGACTCACTCCGTGGGGCCACTGTGTCCTGCCGGCCCCCAACCAGCCCCCCATCCAGCCGTCTGCCAGAGCAAGGCTTCGCTGAGATCCTCGGGCCTCTGGGCCCGAGCCCTTCAGGGTCGGCTGGTGTCAGTTTTTGTTTTAACAGACACAGTGTGCCTGTTCCTGTGACTGGCCGCCCCTGGCCCCATGTCCGGGTGACCTCAGCACAGGGTGCTCCCTGAAACCCGCACTCTCACGGAAGCATGCCAGGTGCCGGCGGGGCATCTGGGGAGGCTGGGGCCATGGCCAGTCGTGAGAAGAAGCGTCTTTGTCGCAGATGCACGTGGGGCTCTCTCTGAAACCGTCTCAGTGCCGCACAGGAAGAAGAACGGGGCTTTGATGTGGGCTGCCTCTCGTCAGCCGCCGCGATGCCACTCAGGCGTGTCTGTGGCAGCTTTTATTAAGGAGCTGTCAACTCTTCTCAGCCTGAGACCCAGGGGCTCTCAGGGCAGGAGGCGGCCCAGAGCTGTCTGCAGGAGGCCTGGCATCCACATGGGGGGGAGGGACCCTGGTCCAGTCCCGCCTCCCGGGGCAGGCAGGGCCCAGTGGATCCCTGGGCACCACTCTGGGCCAGGCGGGGTGGACCTGCTTTGGTGTGGTCCTGATCCTGCTGTGCAGCCACTGTGTGGCAGGGAGCTGGGCGCAGCCCCTGCTCTGGGCTGAGGAGGGGGCTTCAGAGGCCTGGAGGCAGCGTCCAGCACCAGATGATGAGGCCAGAAAGGGTGGCTAGGGGCTGGAGGGGAGCCTGGTCTTGTGGGTATTGAGGCGGCTAGGATCCACTGGGCTGTGAGCAGGAGGGCAGGGTAGTGCATGTTCTGGGGGGCCTCAGGAATGTGGGGGAACCCCTCAGGGAAAGGTTGGGACCAGCAAGATCTGGAGTAGGGATCCAGCAGGACAGTAGACCAGTGGATACCAGCCCTGCTTCCTGACCGGCCAAGGGGATGCCAAGACCTGCCGTGAGCACCCTCCTCAGGGCCTACGGCTTCCTGAGCACTCAGGCATCCCCAGAGAACCAGGTGGGGTCATCCCAGGGGCAACCCAGGCCCCCCAGACTTTCATGAGCCCTCTAAACCCTCAGTGACGAAGGGAAGGAGACCCAGACACCAGGGGCCCGAAAGCTTTGGGCCTTAGGAAGCAAGTAAATCCTGCTCTGTATCCACAGTATTTCCTTAACAGGACTCAGTTCCTCAAATCTCTGTTCCTCGTTCATTCCAAAAACTGTGAGCTGTTGATCATTTCAAAAATCTCAGCTCACTGGAGAAAATACAGAAAATAACGAAGAGTGTGGAGAGAACAGACGTCACTGCCCCGCCCTCCGGTGTGGCATCTGTGTATGTCCCCCCTAGCTTTCGCGTCCTGCCCAGTTCCTTATGCACCAGTCCATGAGTGTCTGCCTGGGTCTTTGGAAACAGGGCTGCTGAGGCTNGAGAGAACAGACGTCACTGCCCCGCCCTCCGGTGTGGCATCTGTGTATGTCCCCCCTAGCTTTCGCGTCCTGCCCAGTTCCTTATGCACCAGTCCATGAGTGTCTGCCTGGGTCTTTGGAAACAGGGCTGCTGAGGCTGGGATCTGGGGTCGTGCCATGCTGTGTGACCTTGCAGGAGTTGGACACCCCCTTGGAGCCCTCGCTTCTGCATCTCTGCACGTAGGGAGAGGTTACGGTGGTTTCTTGGGCTCCACTCTGGGCTGACATGGGGGGTCTTAGTGGTTCATCATCACGGGTTCAGTTGGGAGCCTCCTCCTCAGAGCAGAGTTCATCGTGCCTTTGGAGAGGTGTCCTGGGCAGATCACACCTCCCTGAACCCCTGTGAGCCGTGGAGTCTGGTGGTCTGTTGACCTAACATGTTCATTGCTCTCAACACAAAGCAAGTGCACAGTCGATAGGAGCCATCCTTACAGGCGTGACCAGCGGGTCAGACCCTGGTCTTCATGCTGCGGGAGAGGCGGCTGGCCAGCTCACCTCCTCGGCTGGCTTTGTGGCTCTGGCTTTGTGGACTTGCATTCAGAATACCCTGCACTTGCTCTTGTGTGGCTCTGTTGCTTTTTGAGCTGGAACTGGATTTTTCATCTTGCACTGGGTCCCTCAAATTACGAAGCTTGCCCTGCTCTCTACAACAGGATTAGGATGGACTGGGCCAGTACCCCGCACCATGCTCCAGCACTGTGTGTGAGGGAGAGGCGGGCCAGGGGCTGCCCACATGGCCGTGGAACCTGCCAAGGGCAGGAAGTC
>SJYV01043328.1:0-12289 GCA_006410875.1 Neotragus pygmaeus | reverse complement strand
CAGGGTCGCAAAAAGTCAGACACGGCTGACTGACTAACACACTTCAAATTAAAAAATAAAAATGATTTTTTCACAAGTCAGTACGTGGGAATTCCCTGGTGGTCCACCAGTTAAGAATCTGCCTTACAATGCCCGGCACTCAGGTTCAGTCCCTGATGGAGAACTAAGATCCCCTATGCCACAGGGCAACTAAGCCCACAACACAGCTAGAGAGAAGCCCAGGACTGCAACTAAGGTCCAAGGCAGACAAAATAAATTAATTAATAAATGTTTTTAAAACACATAAAATTTTAAAAGTCAGCACAATAAGTCTCCTACAGAGGAACCTCTAAGGTTTTAATTTTCAAGGTCCCAACCCTCCAATCACAGAGTTGGGTCCCCTGGCAGCCAGCCCCCACTTTTAAGTGCTTTCCAAAAGTTGCTTCATTAGCATAACAAAAGACACCTTTATTGCTCTCACCACTTAGGAAATTCCAAAGGTCTTAGGAGCTCAGTGCCAGGGCTGGGATGAAGACCAAATATGTTTCTTATTATCAATCACAAGACCACAGGTATACAGCAGGAAATGAGGCATCTGTGAAGCATGAAGGAAAACCCTGCTCTTCTCTCAAATGCGGGGGGCCGCCCTAAGTTTCCCCTAGTTTGAGACAGGGTTTGTGATAGTCAGTTCCCTGTCTGGTCAGACTGGTACCTGGTGGCCACAGGGGGTTTCCTCCTGGACACTGGGTCTGTGACTATGGAACTTGGCAGGTAGACCTGATCAGGCCAGTTTTTCATATCTCAGCAAATGTCTCCGTTTACTTAACTGCTCAAGCCCAAACTTCAAGAATCTTCTTGATTCTTCTCTCCCTCCTAAATCCTATCCTTCAGCAAGTCCTTGTATCTTTAGCTTCAAAATATGCAAGATATTCAAAGCTGCATATGTTTCTCCATCTTCACTGTTATTGCCCTAGTCCTTGCATCATCCACAGAAAGGTAAAACTGGCTCTCAGGAGGCAGAAAAAAAAACCTTAGCTATTACATCTGAGCATATTTATGTGCTCAGATACTCAGTCATGTCTCTTTGCAACCCTATGGACTATAAGCCTGCCAGGCTCCTCTGTCCATGGGATTCTCCCAGCAAGAATACTGGAGTGGGTTGCCATTTCCTCCTCCAAGGGATCTTCCCTACCCAGGGACTGAACCAGAGTGTCCTGCATCTCCTGCCTTGGCAGGAGGATTCTTTACCACTGGCACCACCTGGTTTGTGGCCCTGGAAAGACCACAGTCCACAGACATGCACAATATATCTATGGTATTGAACTTTCTCGGGGAAAGGGAAGGCAACGAGGAATGACATATCTACAGAGGTTCCCGTGGGAGGACAGAGAAAAGAAGATAATGAAAATAAGGATGGGCTTCTCTGTTCTAGTTCCAGGCACCCCTGCACCTTTCAGGGTCCTGCAGTGGCCTCTCAGACCTCATGGCCTGCAGTCTTGCTCCCTTGCATTCTCCATACAGCAACCAGAGAGGTCTGGATGTCTCACCACAGCTGGCCTTCAAGGGCCAAGCCTGGCTGACCTGGCCCCTGCCCACCTCCCGCTCCTTCACAAGCCTCCTTCAGCTTCTCTAACAACTTCATTTCCGCCTCAGGTTTTCGCACTGCCTGATCTTCCCCCTAGATCTTCCCTTGCCCGCCCCCTTTCTGTCATTCCAAACTTAGTTCAAGTACCATCCCCCTCCTTGACCATCTAATCCAATGGTCCTCAAACCTTAGGGTGCATCAGAAAAATCTAATTGATTCTGGGAGGGCTCACCCCAGAGCCTGGAGAAGAGCCCAAGACTTAGCATCTCTATCAAGTTTCCAGGTGATGCAGAGCCTGCTGATCTGGGATCCCCACTTTGACAATCACCAGTCTAATCCAAACCAGCCACTCCCTTCTTCCTGACTATCATAACACCCACTGGTGTCTTTCAGAGCTGTGACACTGCCTGAAAGGGCCCCTCTTCCTTTGGTTTCCTACTCCTATGTCTGACTTCCTCACTGCAACCTACTCATCCACTGGAGCCGAAGTCCCCAGCCTCCTAGGATGCGTGTGTCCCCAGTGCCTTCCAGAAAAACAGGCCCCAAAAGGATTCCCAATAGACGTTTAGTGAAAGAAAAACACAGACGAGAAAACAAGAGGCGGCAGGAGTTTAATGTATGCTAATTATCCCTGATTTCTGAGCCATATATATAGATATAAATTTATATCTATATATATGAACTTCACAGAAGAGCAAACAAAAGTCAGCTATGGTTATTGACCTGAGAGTAACCCCTGGGTCAGTGTGTCTCAAACTTTATCATGAGAGTCACATGGCCTTTTGATTAAACACAGATTTAGGGACCTCACCCCAATCCTACTAGATCAGCCTCTTCAAGGGAGGGGGTTAAGAAACGGGGGATTTTAACTCATAAGAAGGTGACCCTGGCAGTGGATCACCATTCACAAACGTCCTGGCTGGAAACAATCACCCAGGGTGTTTACTCAAAACACAGATTCCTTGACTCCACATCTTGTGATTCTGGCTCGGAAGGACTAGGACGGGGCCTAACAAACGCCTGGGTAAATCCTGTGATCTGAGAAGTCTGGAAAACACCGTCCTTTATGATTTCACTTACTATCTTTCAACCTTTCAGCCCAACCCTGATCTGTTTCTAAGCTATTAAATATAGTTTTAGACATACACACACACACACACACACACACACACAGACACGGAAGCAGCAGCACAGGAAGGAGCCAAGCTATCTGAGAATAACTTGTGTAAATAACTGAAGCCACCAAGAGGATATTAGAGCATTTGAGGCCACGATGCTCCATCATCACCCCATTAAACGGTCACTCCTCCCCCCGCCAGGGGCCCGCTTACATAAAGAGCATACCGGCAGTTCCCAGAAAGCCCGATACTCTTTTCTTCAATGTGTCTAAAATTGATCACAGTTTCCCTATAGCAGTCCTCACTTTGGACACTCTAGTTTCTAATGTTGCATCCTTAATTTAGGTTCTTGATCTAGAACCTTAGCATCTTCTTAGACTCTCTCTCCTCTGTCTGCATCCAGACCATCTCCAGGTTCTGTGAGTTTGAAACCAAGGAAGACTCTGTGGGGCCTTTCTGGGTACAAACCACTCTCTTTTTCCCTGCCTCTTGTTTGACCTTCCCTGAATTCCAAAGAGCAGACTCAAGCAGCTAATGATTAGAACAATTGAGTCACAGGACTTCTGGTTCCTGCTGCTGCTGCTAAGTCGCTTCAGTCGTGTCCGACTCTTTGCGACCCCATAGACGGCGGCCCACCAGGCTCCCCAGTCCCTGGGATTCTCCAGGCAAGAACACTGGAGNGAAAATATATATATACATATATATGCCAAGTCACTTGAGTCGTGTCCGACTCTGTGCAACCCCATAGACGGCAGTCCAATAGGCTCCCCTGTCCCTGGGATTCTCCAGGCAAGAGCACTGGAGTGGGTTGCCATTTCCTTCTCCAATGCATGAAAGTGAAAAGTGAAAGTGAAGTCGCTCAGTCGTGTCCGACTAGTAGTGACCCCATGGACTCCAGCCTACCAGGCTCCTCTGTCCATGGGATTTTCCAGGCAAGAGTACTGGAGTGGGGTGCCATTGCCTTCTCCTATATATATATATATATATATATAAAAAACTGAATCACTTTGCTCTACAGCAGAGGTTTAGACAACACTGTAAACCAGCTACATTTTGATAAATTTTTTAAGGAAATGAATTTATGCCATTTGCAGCAACATGAACCTAGAGATATCATACTAAGTAAGCCAGACAAAGACAAATATCATATGATATCACTTATTATGTGTAATCTAAAAAATGATACAAATGAACTTATTAACTTCATGAATATAAAACCAAATATACCCACAGACATAGAGAATAAATTTATGGTTACCAAAGTGGGAAGTGGGGAGGGATAAATTAGGAATTCTGGATTAACAGGTACACTCTAGTATATACAATAAACGAGGACCTACTATATAGCACAGGGAACTATATTCAATATCTTATAGTAACCCACAATGCAAAAGAATCCGAAAAGGAATATATATATAAACTGGATCGCTTTGCTGTACACTTGAAACTAATACAACATTGTAAGTAAACTATACTTCAACTTAAAAAAAAAGACAAAAATACCTAAAAAATAAAAATACAGTTGTGTGGCTTGCCTTCATGAGAGTCAAAAAAGAAGACAAAACCAGACAAGCATCATGGAAACCTACTGTTTCCTACAGCTGGCCAAGCATTTGAACTTTTTCCTAATGCCTTTAAGCAGGAAAAGGACAGAAAATTTTCAGTAATTTAGAAAGAAGTGAGAACTTGACGGGAGAAGAGAATGAAAGGAGACCTATCACAAAGTCATCTAGAGCTGCAATGAAATTTCCATCAAATTTTCAATGGTATTTTCACAGCAACGGGTAAAGCAATCCTAAAATTTTTATGGAATCACAAAAGACCCTGAATAGCTAAAGCAATCATGAGAAAGAACTAAGCTGCAGGTATTACACTCTCTAACTTTACATGACATGACGAGCTACCACAATAAAACAATTTGGTACTGGCATGAATATAGACACACTAACCCGTAGAACAGAATAAGAAGCCCAGAAATGAACCCTTGCATAAATGGTCAACTAATATTTAACACAAGAGCCAAGAGCATCCAGTGGGGAATGGACGGTCTGTTTAACAAATAGAGCTGGGAAAACTGAAGAAACACATGTTAAAAAAATGAAATTGAATCTCATCTAACACCACTTAAAAAAACTGACTTGGAATGGATCTAAAACTCCTAGAAGGAGATGTCGGGAAGAGCGTCTGCAACGCTGGTCTAGGTGATGACTTTGGACACGAGACTAGAAGCACAAATGACAAAAACACGGAACCAAGAGGGACCACATCCAACCAAAAGCTTCTTTTCAGCAAAAGAAACGCTCAACAAAATGGAAAGGCAGTCTGCCGAGTGGAAGAAAATGTTTGCAAACTATATATCAAATATGGGGTTGATATCTAAAACATACAAGGACCTCATATAACTTAACAAGAAAAAAAAAAACAAATAATCCAAATTAAAAATGGGCAGAGGAAATGAATGGATTATTTTCCAAAAAAGACAGAAAGATGGCCAACAGGTACATGAAAACATGCTCAATATCACACATCATCAGTAAACGCAAACCAAAACCACACAGAGGTATCTATCACCTTACACTTGTTAGAATGGCTATCATCAAAAAGACAAGAAGACTGTTGGTATGGAAAATGTGAACCCTGTATGGTATGGAAAATGTGAATCCTGTACACTATTGGTAGGAATGTAAATTGATGCAGCCACTATGGAAATTAAAAATAGAACTGCCAATTATTCTTCCAGTATATATGCAAAGGAAATGGAAATAAGATTTTGAAGAGACATCTGAAATCCTGTGGTTCAGCCTTATTCACAACAGCCAAGAAATGGAAACAACCTGAGTGTGTCAATAGATGAATGAATAAAGGAAATGTACATATACACACAATGGAATTTTATTCAGTCCTGAGAAAGAGGGAAATCCTTGCATTTGCAACAACATAGACAGACTTTGAAGGCATTATGCTAAATGAAATAAGACAGATAGATGTATGATCTCACTTAGGCTTCACAGGTGATTCAGTTGCAAACAATCCTCCCTGCCAAGCAGGTGATATGGATTCAATACCTGGGTCAGGAAGACCCCCCCGGAGAAGGAGATGGCAACCCACTTAAGTATCCTCACCTGGGGAATCCCATGGATAGAGGAGTCGGGCAGGCTAGTCCATGGGGTCTCAAAGAGCCAGACACGATTTGGTGACTAAACAACAACCACAATCAACTCACTTATACGTGGAATCTAAAAAGCAGAAGTTATGGAAAAAGCGGGTAAAATAGTGGCTATTACCAGGCAATGGGGACAGACAGGGGTATGCAATGAGGAGCTGTGTGTCAAAGAGTACAAACTTCCAGTTATAAGATGAATGTTTTGGGGACCTAAGGCCTGTGCCTTAGGTGATTCCAGTTAATACTATTTTATTATATACTTCAAAATTACTAAAACAGTAGATCTTAAATGTTCTCATCACCAAAAAAAAAAAAAAAAGGTAATTCTGTGATGTGATGTAGGTGTTAGCTAATGCAACGGTGGTACTCATTTTACAACGTATAAGTGTATCAAATTACCATATTATATACCTTAAATCTATACAATGTTATATGCCAATTATATCTTAATAAAACTGGGGGGTAGTTTGTAACAATAGTTTAGATGAGCATTAACAGAGGTATGGATTCAGGTGAGGGGTGGGAACGGAGGAAAAAGGAAGAGAAAAATCAGAGATAGATTCAAGAACCAGGTGTGTGTGGTTAGAGTTTTCAAGTGGCTATGCGGTTGAATGACATAAAACTCATGTGAGGTGCATAAACAATGCCTAGCCTATATTAAGTGCTCAATGAATGTTACCTTTGTTATTTTTATACCGAGCATTAGTATTCTAAAAATAGAGTGATGTTACTTTTTTTCCCTTGTAGCTCAGTTGGTAAAGAATCTGCCTGCAGTGCAGGAGACTTGGGTTCAATCCCTGGGTTGGGAAGATCCCCTGGAGAAGGAAATGGCAACCCACTCCAGTATCCTTGCCTGGAAAATCTCATGGACAGAAGGGCCCGGAGGGCTGCAGTCCATGAGATTGCAAAGAGTCGGGCACGACTGAGTGACTAACACTTAACATTTACCTCACTATCAGCAGAGATGAGAGATGAAAGGAATCCAAACTAAACCATCTGAGTGACAAAACAGGGCTTGTCTTTCTTTGTGTGTTTCTACCAATGCAAAACACTTACAAAATATGTAGTGAACAAATAAATGTATAAAGGAACAAAGGAGCAAGGACTTCTGACTACTAAAAATCAGGAAATGGTTCATCAGCTGATCTACAAATTAATTTTAGAAAGATCCATTTTCAAGAAAGAACACACAAACAAAATCAAGAACACAAAAGAAGACAAGGTTGATGCACATCTGCATAAGAAGCTGAATCAAGAACTAAAGCAAGATGGTTATTTTGAGACATCAGTCTGCCATCTTCTTGGTCAGCCAACTTTCTGAATAAAATCAGAGTCCTTGCTTCAACACCTTATCTTTCAGATTCATTGGCCTATCATGCAGCAAGCAGAGCAAGTCTGGACTCTGGAAGGAAGAAATGTAATCTGAAGGCCTTAATAGACGTCTAAGAAAATAAAGAGAAAACAAAGCAAACCAAATCACTGACATGCAGAGAGATTGTGGAGTCTTGGTTCCCCAGTAAGAGCTTGGGTCTCAGCCTTTTGAGTGGGAGTGCTGAGTCCAGGACCCAAGATTTCCAGAGAACTTCTAGCCCCAGGGAATATTAATTAATGAAAACTCCCACAAAGGCCTCCACCTGTATCCAACACCCAGCACCCAGTGCAGAACACCTCACAAAACAGGCAAGACAACAACACAAACCCAATCATCAGCAGACAGATACCCCAAAACATACCACCTCACACAGCCCTGCCCATCCAGAAGGAAAAAAAACCTCACCTTCTACCACCAGAATGCAGGCACAAGTCCCTCCCAACACAAAGCATACACAAACCACGGGACCAATCTTTCTCAGTGATGGCAGAAACTAAAAGGAAGAAGGAATATGACCATAAAGCCTAGGAAAAAAAGACCTCAAACACGTTAAGTTAGAAAAAAAGAGAAATGTTGTAAAATAAAAGAACAAGGTAAAAACTCACAAGATCAAATAAATGAAGAGGAACTAGGCAAACTATCTGAAAAAGAATTCAACTTAATGATAACAAAGATGATCCAAAACCTCCAAAACTGAATGGAGAAAATGCAAGAATCAATTAACATGAGTTCCCAATCCTGAACCCCTCTCCCATATGGCAAAACCAATACAATATTGTAAAGTAAAATAAAGTAAAAAAAAATCAATTAACACATTTAACTAGGACCTAGAAGAAATAAAGAACAAACAGAGACAAATAACACAATTACTGAAATTAACAATATTCTAGAAGGAATCAATAGAAGAATAAATAAAGCAGGAGTATGGATAAGTGAGTTGGAAGATAGAGTGGTGAAAAAAACTGCTGAAGAGTAGAAAAAAGGGAAAAGAATGAAAAGAATTGAAGATAGCATCAGAGACCTCTGGGACAATACTAAACACACCAACATTTGTACTATAGGGTTCCCAGAAGAAGAAGGGGCTTCTCAGGCCCTAAAAAGGTGGCTCAGTGGGTAAAAAAGTGCTTGCAACGCACTCAATTCCTGGGTCAGGAATATCCCCTGGAGGAGAGCATAGAAACCCACTCCAGTATTCTTATCTGGAGAATCTCATGAACAGAGGGGCTTGGTGGGTAAGTATGACCTTGGTCCATAAGGTCAGAGTCAGACATGACAGAAACGACTGAGCATGTGTGCATGCACAGAAGAGAAAAGGGGTCTAGAAAATCTTTGAAGAGCCTATAGTCAAAAACTTCCCTAACGTGGAAAAAGAAATAGTCAAGTCCATGAAGCACAGAAATACCTGTACAGGATAAACCCAAGGAGAAACACACTGAGACACATATAATCAAACTAACAAAGATAAAACAAAGCATATTAAAAGCAGCAAGTAGCATTCAAGGGAACCCCCACATGATTAACAGCCGATCTTTCAGCAGAAACTCTTCAGGCCAGAAGGGAATGGCTGGATATATTTAAAGTACTGAAAGGGAAAAAAAATCTACAACCAAGATAACTTTACCAGGCAAGGATCTCATTCAAAACTGAGGAAGAAAAAGCTTCACAAACAAGCAAAAGATAAGAGAATTCAGCACCACCAAACCAGCTTTATAATAAATATTAAAGGGACTTTTATAGGAAGGAAATACAAGAGAAAGAAAAGACCTACAAAACCAACTCAAAACAATTACAAAAATGCGAATAGGAACAAATATATCAATAATTAGCTTCAATGCAAATGGTTTAAACACTTCAACCAAAAGACATGGAATGGCTGAATGGATAAAAAAATAAGACCCACATATATGCTGTCTACAAGAGACCTGCTTCAGACCTAGAGACACATACAAACTGAAAGTGAGAGTATGGAAAAAGATATTCCATGCAAAAGTCAAAACAAAGCCAGAGTAACAATTCTCATATAAGACAAAACAGAAATTAACATATAGACTATTACAAGAGATAAGGAAGGACACTCAGTCGAGTTCAGTTCAGTCACTCAGTCATGTCTGACTCTTTGCGACCCCATGAAGCACAGCAGGCTTCCCTGTCCATCACCAAGTCCTGGAGTTTACTCAAACTCATGTCCATTGAGATGGTGATGCCATCCAACCATCTCATCCTGTCATCCCCTTCGCCTTCTGCCTTCAATCTTTCCCAGCATCAGGGTCTTTTCTGAGTCATTTCTTCACATCAGGTGGCCAAAGTATTGAAGTTTCAGCTTCTACATCAGTCCTTCCAATCAATATTCAGGACTGATCTCCTTTGGGATGAACTGGTTGGATCTCCTTGCAGTCCAAGGGACTCTCAAGAGTATTCTCCAACACCACAGTTCAAAAATATCAATTCTTTGGTGCTCAGTTTTCTTTATAGCCAAACTCTCACATCCATACAAGATAAACAGAAATTATAAGACTACTGGAAAAACCACAGCCTTGACTAGATGGACCTTTGTTGGCAAAGTAACATCTCTGCTTTTTAATATGCTGTCTAGGTTGGTTATAACTTTTCTCCCAAGGAGTAAGCATCTTTTAATTTCATGGCTGCAGTCACCGCTTGCAGTGATTTTGGAGCCCCCCAAAATAAAGTCTGCCACTGTTTCCCCATCTATTTGCCATGAAGTGCTGGAATCAGATGCCATGACCTTAGTTTTCTGAATGGTGAGCTTTAAGCCAACTTTTTTTCACTCTCCTCTTTCACTTTCATCAAGAGGCTCCATAGTTCTTCGTTTTCTGCCATAGGGGTGGTGTTATCTGCATATCTGAGGTTATTGATATGTCTCCTGGAAGTCTTGATTCTAGCTTGCATTTCCTCCAGTCCAGCGTTTCTCATGATGTACTCTACATATAAGTTAAATAAGCAGGGTGACAATATACAGCCTTGACGTACTCCTTTTCCTATTTGGAACCAGTCTGTTGTTCCATGTCCAGTTCTAACTGTTGCTTCCTNCTTGTGTTTCTTCCAGTCCAGCGTTTCTCATGATGTACTCTACATATAAGTTAAATAAGCAGGGTGACAATATACAGCCTTGACGTACTCCTTTTCCTATTTGGAACCAGTCTGTTGTTCCATGTCCAGTTCTAACTGTTGCTTCCTGGCCTGCATACTGACCTGCATATAGGTTTCTCAAGACGCAGGTCAGGTGGTCTGGTATTCCCATCTCTTTCAGAATTTTTCACAGTTTATTGTCATCCACACAGTCATAGGCTTTGGCATAGTCAATAAAGTAGAAATAGATGCTTTTCTGGAATTCTCTTGCTTTTTGGATGATCCAATGGATGTTGGCAATTTGATCTCTTGTTCCTCCAGCTTTTCTAAAACCAGCTGGAATATCTGGAAGTTCATGGTTCATGTATTGTTGAAGCCTGGCTTGGAAAATTTTTAGCATACTTTTGTAGCATGTGAGATGAGTGCAATAGTGTAGTAGTTTGAGCATTCTTTGGCATTGCCTTTCTTTGGGATTGGAATGAAAACTGACCTCTTCCAGTCCTGTGGCCACTGCTGAGTTTCCCATATTTGCTGGCATATTGAATGAAGTACTTTCACAGCATCATCTTTTAGGATCTGAAATAGCTCAAATGGAATTCCATCACCTCCAATAGCTTTGCTCATAGTGATGCTTCCTAAGGCCCACTTGACTTCATCTTCTGGGATGTCTGGCTCTAGGTGAGTGATCACACCATTGTGATTATCTGGATCTGAAGATTTTTTTGGTACAGTTCTGTGCATTCTTGTCACCTCTTTTTAATATCCCCTGCTTCTGTTACATCCGTACCATTTCTTTCCTTTATTGAGCCCATCTTTGCATGAAATGTTCCCTTGGTGTCTGTAATTTTCTTGAAGAGATCTCTAGTCTTTCCCATTCTATTGTTTTCCTCTATTTCCTTGCACTGATCTCAGATGAAGGCTTTTTTTCTCTCTCCTTGCTATTCTTTGGAACTCTGCATTCAAATGGGTATATCTTTCCTATTCTGCTTTGCTTTTCGCTTCTTCTCTTTCCACAGCTATTTGTAAGGTTTCCTCAGACAGCCATTTTTATCTTTTTTGCATTTTTTTTTCTTGCAAACACCCTCTTCCAACAACACAAGAGAATACTCTACACGTGGACATCACCAGATGGTCAACACCGAAATCAGATTGATTATGTTCCTTGCAGCCAAAGATGGACAAGCTCTATACAGTTAGCAAAAACAAGACCAGGAGCTGACTGTGGCTCAGATTATGAACTCCTTATTGCCAAATTCAGACTAAAATTGAAGAAAGGATGGAAAACCAGTAGACCATTCAGGTATGACCTAAATCAAATCCCTTATGATTATACAGTGGAAGTGAGAAATAGATTTAAGGGACTAGGTCTGATATAGTTCCTGATGAACTATGGATGGAGGTTGCTGACATTGTACAGGAGACAGGGATCAGTACTATCCCCGAGGAAGGACACTACATAATGACAAGGCATCAATCCAAGAAGAAAACATAACATTTGTAAATATTTATGCATCAAAGGAGAACCTCAGTACCTAAAGTAAACACTAACAGACATAAAATGGGAAATTGACAATAACACAATAGTAATAGGGCAATTTAACACTGAACTTACACCATTGGACAGATAATCAAAACAGGAAGGCATTAAGGAAACACAAGCCTTAAATGACACATTAGATGAGATGAGCACAATTGATATCTTCAGGGAATTTCATGCAAATGCAGAAGAATATACTTTCTTCTCAAGGGCACATGATCATTCTCTAGGATACACCACATCTTGGGTCACAAATCAAACCTCAGTAAATTTCAGAAAATTTAAATTGTATCAAGCATCTTTTCTGACCACAACGATGCAAAACTAGATATCAATTAAAGGAAAGAAAAACTGTAAAAAGCACAAGCACAGGGATATTAAATAATACATTTCTAAATGAGCAACAGGTTGCTGAATAAATATAAAGGGAAATGAAAAAATTCCTAGA
>SJYV01043326.1:0-16924 GCA_006410875.1 Neotragus pygmaeus | reverse complement strand
AAAAAAAAAAAAAAATTGTATCTGTAGTTAAAAACCTTTCGACAAAGCAAATGTCAGGCCCATAGGACTTCATTGGTGCATTCCACCAAACATTTAAGGAAAAAAACAACACTAACATTTCACAAACTTTATCCAAAAACAGAAGAAGGAAACTACTATCCAACTTATTTTATGAACTCAACATTACTCTAATATAGAAGCCAATGATTTCATAAGAAAAGTATAGGCTAGTATCCAATATGAACATAGACTAGTATTAGTTGCTCAATCATGTCCTAATTTTGCAATTTTCCCTATGGACTGTAGCCCACCAGGTTCCTTTGTCCATGGGATTCTCCAAGCAAAGATATCGGAGTGGGTTGCCATTTCCTTCTCCAGGGGATCTTCCCAACATAGGGATCAAACCCAGATCTCCTGCATTATGAGTATTCTTTACCATCTGAGCCACAAGGGAAGCCCGAACAGAGACTAAATGTCCTTAAATTTTTTAACAAATAGAATTTATCAATATAATAAAAAGGATACCATATCATGATTAAGTGAGGCTTATCCAAGGAAAGGATAAATACAGTTGGTGTAACATCTGAAAATCAAGCAATGTAATTCACTATTCAGTTCAGTTCGGTCGCTCAGTCATGCCTGACTTTTTGCAACTCCACATATTAACATATTAAAAAAGAAAACCTGAACAATCATCTCAATAGATACAAAAAAAAGACTCTACAAAATTGAATATCCATTCATGATTTAAAAAATAAAACCAACCTCAGCAAATTAGAACTAAAAGAGACTTTCCTCAATTTGACAAAAGGGATCAAAACAAAAGCCCCTAAAACTAACACCATACTTAATGGTGAAAAAATAAATGCTATGCAAGAGACACAGTTTCTATCTCTTGGTCTAGAAGATCCCCTGGAGAAGGAAATAGCAACCTGCTCCCATGTTCTTGCCTGGAAAATTCCATGGACAAAGGAGCCTGGCAGCTTACCATCCATGGAGCTGCAAAGAGTGGAACATGACTGAGTGACTAAGCACAGCTGCTGCCGCTGCTGCTAAGTCGCTTCAGTCGTGTCCGACTCTGTGCGACCCCATAGACGGCAGCCCACCAGGCTCCCCGTCCCTGGGATTCTCCAGGCAAGAACACTGGAGTGGGTTGCCATTTCCTTCTCCAATGCATGAAAGTGAAAAGTGAAAGTGAAGTCGCTCAGTTGTGTCCGACTCTTAGCGACCCCATGGACTGCAGCCTACCAGGCTCCTCTGTCTGTGGGATTTTCCAGGCAAGAGCACTGGAGTGGGATGCCATTGCCTTCTCCACCACATTCCTATGGTGAAACTAATTCCTGGAACCTCACCCAAGGTACTAGTATGAATATAACGTGTTGACGTGTTGAACAACGTTGATGTGTTTTACAATATTCAACACTTAACATTTCTTTTTGCTGTTAACTTTGGTAAGACGGTCTCTCTTTTTATTAGAGTATGCTGCTATTGCTGCTAAGTCACTTCAGTCGTGTCCGACTCTGTGTGACCCCACAGATGGCAGCCCACCAGGCTCCCTCGTCCCTGGGATTCTCCAGGCAAGAACACTGGAGCGGGTTGCCATTTCTTCTCCAATGCATGAAAGTGAAAAGTGAAAGTAAAGTCACTCAGTCATGTCCAACTCTTTGAGACCCCCATGGACTGTAGCCCACCAGGCTCCTCCATCCATGGAGTTTTCCAGGCAAGAATACTGGAGCAGGTTGCCATTTCCTTCTCTGGGGATAACTCTGACTCGGGATCAAACTCATGTTTCTTGCATCTCTTGCATTGGCAGGCAGGTTCTTTACCACTAGCACCAGCTGGGAAGCCCATTAAATACTTAGGAAAATGTTCAATAAAATATGTGCAAGACCTGTATACCAGAAGCTGCAAAGCACTGCTGAAATAAAGAAAAAATAAACAAATGGACAGAGACATCCTATTGTGTCAGAGGACTTCCTCTTACCAAGCTATCCATCTTCCCAAAATTGATCTTTGGCCCAGGTTTGATCCCTGGTCAGGGAACTAGATCCCACATACCTCAACATAGTCCCAGTGAAAAACCCCAGCAGGAAATTTTGCAGAAACTGACAAGTTATTTCTAAAATTTATGTGCAAAGCAAAGAATGCAGGATATCAAAATGATTCTCAAAAAGAGAGAACTGAAGGTTCACTACGTGATTTTATTTCAAACACAAAAATTTCCAATAACTAAGATTAGCAGAATGATAAGTCATGACATTTTACAAAGTCGGAGCTTTCCACTTACCTAGTAAATATTTATCATTACTGACTTTAACACAACCACTGACCCATTAAGAGTAGCTATTTCCTATAGTTCTATGAGTTTTAAAATAGATTCCCATCCAAAGACAATAAATGATTCATCTTTCCTCTTTATAAACCACTGCTGCTGCTGCTGCTGCTAAGTCACTTCAGTCGTGTCAGACTCTGTGTAACCCCACAGACGGCAGCCCACCAGGCTCCCCCATCCCTGGGATTCTCTAGGCAAGAATACTGGAGTAGGTTGCCATTTCTTCTCCACTGCATGAAAGTGAAGAGTGAAAGTGAAGTCGCTCAGTCGTGTCCGACTCCTAGCGACCCCATGGACTGCAGCCTATCAGGCTCCTGCGTCCATGGGATTTTCCAGGCAAGAGTACTGGAGTGGGGTGCCATTGCCTTCTATTAGTCATGCACAAAACTCCACAAATGTTGCTTCCTTGGAACCCTCATCTCTGGGGTTTTACAAGTAATACTTCTTAACTATTTTCAACAACCTCCTAATAGGAGGAGAGGGAAACGCACACATACTGTTGATAAGTTTCAATGTTTATTATCAAAATTACTTCCCTGCTGGTCCAGTGGCTAAGACTGCATGATCTCAATGCTGGAGGCCCAGGTGTGATCCCTGGTCAGGGAACTATGTCCCACAAAGCTCAACAAAGAGTAACGATCCCCTGTGCCACAACTAAGACCTGGCACAGCCAAATAAATATTTTTGTAAAAAAAAAAAAATTAGAATAGCAGACACTTCCATTATAAAGTGTTTACTGAAAAAAGACCAGGCAGTAAGTTAAGTATATGACATATGTTATCACATTGAAGAAAACTGGCTGCAGTGAAAATGAAAATCGCAATAAGGGGGCTATGAATCAAAGGGCAGATTCATCTGTGTTTTTCTCCAAACATTTGACACACAACCGCACGTGTGTTTTAAATACATTAAAATATGTGCTTCTTTCATCTTTAAGGCAAAACAGTCAGGTAAAGATAAGGTGTGAAGCAGGAAGCAATCTTTCCAATCCTAATGCATTCATTCTCAAACTCAGCCCAGAGACACCCCAGAGTGTCATAGCAAACTCCCAGGATATTTCAAGTTTCCTGGGAAAACACTGTTGGACACCTTGAGAACAAGCTCTCGGCAGTTCACAATCTCAAAATCAGACTGCATTACGTTTTTTCAGCGATTCCATATGTTTGCGAATCTGGATGTAGGTTGGTGGTGGTCTCTGTGATTAAAAGCAAGTACCATAAAAAAACCAATGTTGAATTGGAAAGGGGTGGAACTGTCCAATCTGAATCTAAGATTTGAGAGGCTGTGTGGCTCCCAGTGAGTGCACATAGATCATTTGTATTAATTTTGTAAGTAATTGTGGAGAGTGACTAATAAAATTAAAATGTCATCTTCCTGTCTTGTTTATTTCGCTGTGCCGGGTCTTAGTTGGGGTACTCGGGATCTTGGCGATCTTCGCTGCAGCCTGCGGCATCCTTAGCTGCAGCATGCAAACTCTTAGTTGCAGCGTGTGGGACCTAGTTCCCCTGAGCAGGGATCAAACCCAAACTCTCTGCACTGGGAGGGCAGAGTCTTAGCCACTGGACCACCAGGGAAGTCCCTCTTTCTTTTCCTTTTTTTGGCAAATGACTACTATGCTACAAGGACACAAAAACTTATTAAGTTGAGACCTAATTATCTGAGAAATACAACTGTCAGCTCCTTCTTTTGGCCCAGTGTTGTTGTTCAGTTGCTCTGTCCTGTCCGACTGTGACCCGGTGGACTGCAGCACGCCGAGCTTCCCTGTCCTTCACCATCTTCTGGAGCTTGCTCAAACTCATGTCCATTGAGTCACTGATGCCATCCAACCATCTCATTGTCTCCCCTCCTCCTTCCGCCTTCAATCTTTCCCAGCATCAGGGTTTTTCCCAATGTGTTGGTTCTTCGCATCTCGTGGCCAAAGTATCGGGGCTTCAGCTTCAGCATTCGTCCTTCTAATGAATATTCAGGGTTGATTTCCTTTAGGATGGACTGGTTGGATCTCCTTGCTGTCCAAGGGACTCTCAAGAGTCTTCTCCAACACCACAGTTGAAATGCATCAATTCTTCGGCATTCAGCCTTCTTTACCGTCCAACTCTCACATCCATACATGACTCCTGGAAAAACCATAGCTTTGACTAGGTGGACCTTTGCTGGCAAAGTAATGTCTCTGCTTTTCAGTACGCTGTCATTGCTTTTCTTCCAAGGAGCAAGCACCGTTTAATCTCGTGGCTGCAGTCACCATCTGCAGTGATTTTGGAGCAATTACTAAGTCACCCAGTGTCCACAAACCATGAAACTATGGGAACCTCAGCCTGGTCTCCTGGGCTCTCTCCAGTGGATAATGCTGCTGTCCAGCACAGCTACAATAATCAAAGTAGAAGAAGATTTATAGGGAAGGTAGACAAGGCTTTGGCCTAGAGCCTGCATTTGCCCCATGAGGGCCCTAGCAAAGCACTCAGTTGTCAAAAGCTTCTGGAAAATCTGCAGAAGTGAAATATTTAAACTGCAGTTGGTTAAAACCTTGTCTTCTTCCCTCTGCCATCTCCCATCCTGTCGGAGTGCTGTGGACATTCAGGGATATGGCTACAGGGAAAGTAAATCTAGGAGGATCATTTTTCTTTGGGTTTAATTAATAAATACAGTTAGGTGCTTTGAAGTCACTTCTGTGTCTGTTATCTACCCTAGGACAGAAATGGTTTGCAGGGGGACTTCCCTGGTAGTCCAGTGGTTAAGACTCTGTACTTCCAATGCAGGGGGTTCGGGTTTGATCCGTGGTCAAGGAACTAGGGATCCCACATGCCAGGAGGCCAAGAAATAAAATAAAAATAAATAAAACTTAAAAAAATAAATAACAATTTTTAAAAATTTCAAAAAGAGACAGTTTCCTGGAAAAGACAGGAAGACCAAGCTGGAATCCAGCCCCAGAACATTCCTGAATGAGAAGCACAAAAAGCGCTAAACCCACCCCTGTCTCAGGGCCACAGGCTGGGTTATCACTTCCCAGCTCTCCTCCCTACACTCATCCTCCCAGGTGCATCTCCACACCTCCCAGAGTTTCCTCCACACTTCCGAAACTTTTAAGAATCCCATTTGCACATTCTAATTCAGGCAGGTCAGTTTTCAATGTCTCCCCTCAGTAATTACCACTTGGGGTGCATGAAGTTACTGCAGGGCTCCCACGGCCATCCCCCTCTCATCCACAGCTCCCTCCATCATGTGGCTATGAGTCCCCAACTCTATCTCCCAAGATTCCTTAATGCACACTCTCTCCACGTGCAAACCTCTCATCAAGCCTCCAAACACACCACCCTCCACCCCACGTCCTGCTTCACATACACATTTTCCTTCCTGGCCAGCACACAGATTCTCCTCCCCAACAGCAAGTCACATCCCACCCAGCTCTCAACCTTGGCAATAAATAGCAGCAGCAAGAATACAACTAAACATTCACGAAGCATCTACTATGCATGTCAAGCACAAAGCTAGGCATTGACTACCCATTCTCTCTAATTATCCCTGCAAGCCTGCAGGAGACTGTTACCCCCAATCTACAGAGATGGGGAGACAGAGGATCAAAGAAGTCAAGCACGATGCTCAAAGTTTCAGAGCTGGTGAGCAGCAGAGGCGGGAGGCCGACCCCATCTGTCTGGCTGCCTGGCTGGAGCTCTTTGCTCTGCTTCTGCGGTCTTTCACCCAGCCTCCAGCCCCCCGAGGCCCCTGCGGTTGTGGGAACCAGCTTCTCACTTCCAGGCCTGAGAACTCAGAGCCAGGATTTAGGATTAACAAGCCAACCTTCGCTTCCAGCAAGAACAATCACGCTTTCCAAATTCTCCAAAGGGTTGATAAGTAGGGCTAATTTGAAAAACAGAACGCAGTGTATTCTAGGGAAAAGAAATAAATCCCCCTTTATTCAACAGGAACAGCATGTTCTCAAAATTCAAATCAGTTGCAGGAGCAGATTGGTCAAATCACTGGCATTTTAATGCCCTGTCCCACATTGAGAACCAGCTAGATAATTTGCGGAGCCCAGAGCAAAACGAAAATGCAGGGACCCCTTGTTTCAAAATTATCAAGAACTCCAGGATGGTGAGCAGAGCATTAAGTCAGGAGTGGGGGTTCTTCTGAATAGATTACACACCCATGAAGCAGACCCTGCCTATATTCCAGCCTCATCTGATTTAAAATCCAAAGTGCTTGTGAAGAGCTGAGAAGCATCAGTAGTTCCCTGATCTAGAGGCAGCGACAACACGGGGATCTCACTGTCAAGACTAGGAGGTGAATTCTGTCCACAACCAGTGGGCTTGGAAGAGAATCCTGAGCCTGGGCAATGTCTCAGTTTCAGCCTAGGGAAGCGATGAGCAGAGGGAACTGTACCTGGGGACCTTTTCATGTAACTAGAGATAATGACTGTGGGTGGTTTTAAAGCTGCTTCATTTGTGGTCCTTTATCACAGGCAATAGAAAACTAAGATGGGTAGGAGTGATGGTCTCTAAGATGTCCCAATGCTGTGAAAGCTCCAGACAACTAGGGAAATCTATCAAAACTTGAATTAAAGACTACAGCAACACTGCTTTGCTATGATGCCACTGCTCAGGACCTGCTGGAGATGATGCCTTCATCTGGCTGAGCCTAGGCAGACTCAGCCTGCCTAGGAGCTGAGGAAGCACCCCGTGTGCTGGAAGGCAGGTGTCTCTCTCCTGTGATCCAAGGTGCCTGGCCCAGTTCACTCTCTATGAGGCAAACCTCACAACTTCAGGCAAGCCCCTTGAGCTGAAGGTTCCTCCACTGTAAAATATGGAGGCTCAACTGGGGGGTTTCCAAGGTCCCTCCTGGCTCCACAGAGAAAGGGAAGAATTCATTTGTGATTTTTCACCTAACTTCTTCAACTTTAAATGCCACCCAATATTGTCATGATGGTTCGTGCACGCTCAGTTGTGTCTGATGCTTTGTGACCCTATCGACGTAGCCCACCAGGCTCCTCTGTCCATGGGATTTTTCAGGCAAGAATACTGAAACAGGTTGCCATTTCCTCTTCCAAGGGATCTTCCCGACCCAGGGACTGAACACACATCTCCTGCGTCTCTTGCATAGTCACAGGCTTCCCTGATGGCTCAGTAGGTAAAGAATCTGGCTACAATGCTAGGAGACACAGGAGACACGGGTTCAATCCCGGGGTCGGGAAGATCCTCTCAAGGAAGAAATAGCAACTTACTCCAGTGTTCTTGCCTGAAAAATGCCATGGACAGAGGAGCCTGGTGGGCTATAGTCCATGGGATGACAAAGAGTCAGACATGACTGATCACAAGCACACACAAAGACAGTCATACTTTAAAGACCACTAAAGAATGCTCAAACTACTGCACAACTGCACTCATTGTTAAAACCATCCAGCCACACTGACGCCATGACAGGCTTATGTGGGGTGTACTAGGCCAAGAAAAATTCCTGAGTCAATCTGTAAGATCTTCCGGGATGACGTGATGGAGACCCAATTAGAAATCAACTCCACCCAGTCATGAGACGAGCCAATCCCTGCGAGACACAAAGCCCTAAACCCGCGTGTGCACACTGTTCAACCAATCAGGCTGTGCCAAACCCTGGTCTGTGTCTAAAACCTATAAATACCCCTGTAGTTCTCGACTCGGGGCCCTCTTGCCTTACTCCACTGCGTTGGAGATGGCGGAGTGCCCTAACTCGAGTTAGAAATAAAAGTCCCTTCTTGCTTTTGCATACTGTGGTGAGTTGATCTGTCCGTCTATGTGGAGACCTGGACCTGGAGCATAACATTTGGGGGCTCGTCCGGGATCCCCTCTTGGCGGGCAGAGCAACTCTCCTGGTTGAAGGGAGACCTCACTAGGGGGAGAGATCTCTAAATATTAGATTAGTGCCGGCTCTGAATAAGTCCAACGTNTATTATCCTTGAACTGAGACAGATGCAAATTCATTATTAAGTTGGATAAATCACCTACAGAAATTACCTCAAAGATGGAAGGAAAGAGATGCGAGGGCAACTGACAGACACCACAAGGCTTTGTTGTAAATAAAATCAATTTTATGGTTTCACTCAGTCCTTAATTTGCCAAAATGTTCCAACTAAAACCAATATACAAGCTTCAGCAAACTCAGCGGGGTGGGTACTTTTTGTCGGAACTGGTTGCAAACTGCCGAGCAATATGGGATAAAAGCATTTGCACGGCTCTCCTCTCACCCACAGAGAAGATGTTCCTCATTTTGAAGGTCAGGCCATATATCACTGGCCCAATGTCAGGAAACATGCGTCGCCTCCGCCTACACTGTGCCAGGTCAGTTAGAAAATAAACAAAAGCCACTGCATAAAGCTGCTATCCCCCCAACCCCCTCAATCGCCCCATCCTGTTTCTCAACCATTCCATCTCCAAAGGGAAGAAGCTGGGCAGCAAAATTCAAGCTTTTTGCTTAAGATGCCATTATTTCTAATACCTTGCAGCAGCAGAATTTTTTTTTCCTGATAAACACAAAACAGACTGAACTGGTAATACTAGATTATTTACAGCAGATCTCTTAAAAATGTCACTGGGACTTTACAAGGCTTTGCCTATGTCTATTTCAGACTGCTGTGAGTTAGAGGCTTTCAGATTCCTTCTGCTACCAAAGGTCTCATGTATCAGTCACTGGGCTCCTAGGGTCCCATCTGTCATCAGACTGTCATCTCAGAAAATTCTAAACTTTCAATTCCAGTTACCAGACTTGCCTATGGAGAATGACTACTAAGTTACAATTAGAACCTGAGTGGTTGAAGACTGGCCTTGCCTGTTGGTCGGGCACTGCTCATTAACAGTTGAGTAAGAATCAGTTCATCAGATTAGCTTGTGGTCATGTGACAGACTAGGAAAGAAATTTTGGCAGGCCTAGAAATCCAGAAGAAAATGGGATGAGGTTTTTACAAGTTTCTTGTGGTGGAAAGGATTGTAGGAAGATGTAGAGGGGAAGTAGGCTGACAAAAATCCCTGGTTGTCTAAAAGATATACATATCGTATATTTTTTAAGGAACATAATGATAAAGTACCTAGAGGGATCACAGTAAAGGGAATGGGCTTGAAAGAAGGGGATGTTGATACGGGGAGCACACACCCTGGGAATGCTGACGTCATGTTATCTAAATAAGAGTGCCGATTTTTCAATAGGATTCAGAGTAAACTTTCAAATAATATTAACCTTCCATATACTCTGAAGCTCCTAATCTAGTGCCTCTGTAGAACACAGGTAATCCCAACCCCTTTCACACAATTTCTCATTTTTAACAGCTGGCTTCATCCCATTTCCTTAATACAGACTTTCTGTATACAGATATGCTTTGAAATCCCTAGATGAGGCTGTCTTAATTTGAAATGAAGGTCTACCCTCTCAAAGACATTATAACCAGTAACTTCATAACAAATCAATCTCATGACATCTGAATAGGTGAGCTGCATGCTCATTATAAATTTCTTCTGATGGGTTGAGTCATTTACCACGAGGGCAAAAAGACCTGGAGCAACAATGCCACATTATATTCAATGCTATGTCAGCCAGCGACCATGGATACTCAATGAATAGCAGTATGCTGTGACTGACTGTGCACAGCACAGTCTGCAAGAACTGAAGATATAATAAGCCAAGTTTGAGCTGCCATTCTTCCACAAATACAAAATCACCCAGATCACTCTATTTAATATGTATGCTGAAAAGACAGGTTCAGTTAGTTCAGTTGCTCAGTCATGCCCAATTCATTGTGACCCCGTGGACTGCAGCACGCCAGGCTTCCCTGTCCATCAACAACTCCCAGAGCTTGCTCAAACCTATGTCCATTGAGTCGGTGATGCCATCCAACCATCTCATCCTCTGTTGTCCCCTTCTTCTCCTGCCTTCAATCTTTCCCAGCATCGGGGTCTTTTCCAATGAATATCCGGGACTGATTTCCTTTAGGATTGTCTGGTTTGATCTCCTTGCTTTCCAAAGGATAGGTAGAAGTGGATATTTTAAAAAATAATTTCTGAAATTCAGAATACCTCCCTCAAGAAGCAAAACTGATTCTGTACTAAGAATTGATGTTGGCATTACAGGCAAGGCATGGCCTTTCAAGGCAGCAGGCAGAGTGAAGGCAGCAATTTGACTGAGGAACAGGTCCTTAAATGTCCATAGGAGGATTACCTAGCCACCTTTCCCTCCATGAGATAAACTTTTAACTTTCTTGTATCAAAAAAGAAATGGTGCTTTTTTTCTTTGTCATAAAGGGGAATAGCAGCTTTAGTGGTAAATTACATTTGTGATAGAATTTGAGTTGTATTCAAAAGCTTACACACACACACACATACACACACAAAAGCTTACACAAATCACAGGTACCTTTCTTTAAGACAGACTTTAGAGAGAAATTTTTTCAAAGTTTTATCAAATATAATTGGTTCAGAGCAATAATTTCTTTCATGAAAATGAAAACTGTGATTGTTGGTAGGACAGTTAGACTAAAGGAGTATTTCCAAAACTTTTGAACTTTGTAAACAGCATAATAAAAAAGAATGAAGGCCAACACTGGATTTTTGTTTCATTCAAATAAAAATATAAATAAAGGGAAAATGATGATAGTAAAACAGGACAGCTGAAATTTCACAATAAAGAATACTCCTTTTAAAAGGGTAAACTTAACTTTAAGAAAAAAGTAGTCCTTATATTTCTCATTGTACCCTGAACCCATATAGCACTCTGTCATCCCTGGAACTTGACCCTGGATGGGCATTTAGGAACCAATGCCCCAAGCCAAATACGTGTGGGCTCACAACTCCTACTGGAGGAACAGGCGATTCCAGCTGAACCCTGTTAGCTGTCACCCACATCTAGAGTGGACCTGAGTGCCACAGGAGCAGGGCAGGTAAGAAGAGCTTATAGGAAACCCAGGATAACACAAAAGACAGGAACAAATACAAAGTGGTGGGACAAATTAAACTGTATCACAAAAGCACAGGCAACAAAAGCCAGACCATGGAAAACTTCATAGAACAAACGATGCTGCTTGTTCAACAAATGAACCCTTTGAAAATGACAGAGAGGTATGATGGGAAATTTTAGGTGTCAACTTGATTAGCTTAAGAGATGCCCAGACAGCTGGTAAAACATTTCTGGGTATGTTTGGGAGGGTGCTACTGGAAGAGATTAACATTTCAATCAGCAGACTGAGGAAAGAAAATCAATCCCTGGGACTTCCCTGGTGATCCAGGGGATAGGACTTCACACTCCCACTGCAGGGGGCACAGTTCAATCTCTGGTCAGGGAACTGACCACAAGCCATGCAGCAAGGATCTACTCTAACCAATGGGGGTGAAGGTGAGAAGGCATCATCTAGTCCTCGGAGGACACAAATTTCACAAAAAAGGCAGATGAAGGGAGACTTCCTACTCTTCTTGAGCTGGGTGATTCATATTTTCCTGCCCTTACATTGGAGCTCCTAGATCTTGGGTCTTTAGAGACCTAATTTTAAAACTGGCATCCTCCTGATTCTCAGACTTTCAGACTACAGGTGAATTGTAACACCAGCTTTCCTGGTTGTCCAGTTTGAGGACAGCAGATTATCAGACTTCTTGGCCTCTATTAGGCTTCCCTGGTGGCTAAGAAGGTAAAGCATCTGCCTGCAAAGCAGGAAACCTGAGTTTGGTCACTGGGTCGAGAAGATCTCCTAGAGAAGGAAATGGCAATCCACTCCAGTATTTGTGCCTGGAAAATTCCACGGACAGAGGAGCCTGGTAGGCTGCAGTCCATGGGATCGCAAAGTGTTGAACACGACTAAGCGACTTCACTTTCTTTCTGGCCTCCATTACCTCTTGAGCCTAATGCTATAATAAATCTATTATATATCAATATCTATATCTCTCTATATAGTCTATTGGTTCCCTTTCTCTGGAGAACTCTAATACACGGGGAAAACCTGCAGATTGGAAGAGACTTAAAAGATTTTGAACATTAGACAACTAATATTCAGAGCTGTGTATTTGACTGTTAAAACTAAGAAGAAAAGCAAGGCCGTGATTCTAGAAAAGTCGCATATAAGTATTTACATTTGTATATTTGTGTGTTGGGGGTACTGGTGAGTAGGAGGCACGTGGAAGGTTTCAGGAGCGGTTGGCAAGAGTCTGCTGCTGCTGCTGCTGCTAAGTCGCTTCAGTCGTGTCCAACTCTGTGCAACCCCATAGACTGCAGCCCACCAGGCTCCCCGTCCCTGGGATTCTAGCAAGAGTCTACCTTCTACCAGCTTTGAGGACAGCAAAACTGGTGTCTGCTCTGCTGCTGCTTCAAAGTCACTTCAGTCGTGTCCGACTCTGTGCAACCCCAGAGACAGCAGCCCTGGGGATCCCTGTCCCTGGGATTCTCCAGGCAAGAACACTGGAGTGGGTTGCCATTTCCTTCTCCAATGCATGAAAGTGAAAGTGAAGACACTCAGTCATGTCCAACTCTTAGCAACCCCATAGACTGCANAGTTGATCTGTTCGTCTATGTGGGGACCCGAACCTGGAGCATAACATTTGGGGGCTCGTCCGGGATCCCCTCTTGGCGGGCAGAGCAACTCTCCTGGTTGAAGGGAGACCTCACTAGGAGGAGAGATCTCTAAATATTAGATTAGTGCCAGCTCTGAATAAGTCCAACGTAAGGTCTGGGCCCAATTATCTTATTGGAGGGGGGGCGGTTGGCAGCTCTGAAGTCCAGTGGAAGACCTAGGCCTCCGGTAGCGGCTGGAGGGGGGGCAGCTGGCTGTGGGTACCGGAAGAAGTCCAGTAGAAGACCTAAGCTCCAGTAGCGGCTGGGGGGGTGGTGGGCGGCTGGCACTGAGAACTGTCTGCAGGTAAGACTAGAAGGAGAGCCTAAAAGAAACAACATTAGGCTGGGGGTGGCCACCCTGCACACTTGCTGTTTGTCTCTTTGTGTCTGTGTTGAGACCTTGCGCCTGCTGTCCATATTAGATTCTTTGTCTGTGTGAGTGCCGGCACCGTCGTTGTGTTCTTTGTTGCTCCGGAACAGACGCTCCGGGTTTGCAAAGATGGGACAAAGGGCTTCTACTCCTTTGACTCTCGTGACTGACCATTTCTCCGGTTTTAAGTCTAGAGCACAGAACTTATCCTTGCTGGTGAAAAAGAAGAAGTTAGTGACTCTCTGTTCGGCTGAATGGCCCGCCGGTCAGGAGAAAGGTGCTTAGTCCCAGCCCATTAGGGCACCCAGACCAGACTCCTTACATTCTGGTCTGGCAAGATCTGGTAGAAAATCCACCAGACTGGCTTAAATCTTTTGTTCTACCTTTTAACCCTCCTCATCCTTCTTCCCCACCCCCAGCTTCTTCATGCCCACAGGTGCTGCTCGTGGAAGCTACTAAAGAGAAAGAAGAGGAAATAAACCAGAAGCGGGTGAAGCCGGTGCTCCAGGAATCTTCCTTATACCCCAATCTAATAGACCTGGAGACCGAGCTTTCCCCGCCCCCCTATGCGGATCCACATCCGCCCTTGCTCCCACAGGTTCCTCAAGNGGCCTAGGCCCCAGTAGTGGCTGGGGGGGGGCAGCTGGCTGTGAGTACCGGAAGAAGTCCAGTGGAAGACCTAGGCCCCCAGTAGCGGCTGGGGGAGGGCGGCTGGCACTGAGAACTGCCTGCAGGTAAGACTAAAAGGAGAGCCTAAAAGAAACAACATTAGGCAGGGGGTGGCCACCTTGCGCTTGCTGTTTGTCGATTTGTGTCTGTGTTGAGTAGATTCTGTGTCTGTGTGAGTGCCGGCACCGTCGTTGTGTTCTTTGTTGCTCCGGAACAGACGCCCCGGGGTTTGCAAAGATGGGACAAAGGGCTTCTACTCCCTTGACTCTTGTGACTGACCATTTCTCCGATTTTAAGTCTAGAGTACAGAACCTATCCTTGCTGGTGAAGAAAGAGAAGTTAGTGACTCTCTGTTCGGCTGAATGGCCCGCCTTTAACATCAACTGGCTGCCGGAGGGCACCTTCAGCTTGCCTATTGTGCATGCGGTCAGGAGAAAGGTGCTTGATCCCAGCCCGTTTGGGCACCCAGACCAGACTCCTTACATTCTGGTCTGGCAAGATCTGGTAGAAAATCCACCAGACTGGCTTAAACCTTTTGTTCTACCTTTTAACCTTCCTCATTCTTCTTCCCCACCCCCAGCTTCTTCATGCCCACAGGTGCTGCTCGTGGAAGCGACTAAAGAGAGAAAAGAGGAAATAAACTAGAAGCGGGTGAAGCCGGTGCTCCAGGAATCTTCCTTATACCCCAATCTAATAGACCTGGAGACCGAGCTTTCCCCGCCCCCCATGCGGATCCACATCCGCCCTTGCTCCCACAGGTTCCCCAAGTCTCATCCAGCGGAGCAAGGAGAGATATAGAGCATAACAATTTTACTTTACAATATTGTATTGGTTTTGCCATACATTGATACAAATCCACCACGGGTGTACATGAGCTCCCAATCCTGAACCCCTCTCCCACCTTCTACCCATATCATCTCTCTAGATTGTCCCCGTGCACTAGCCCCAAGCATCCTGTATCCGGTATCAAACATAGACTGGCGATTCGTTTCTTACATGATAGTATACATGTTTCAATGCCATTCTCCCACATCATCCCACCCTCTCCCTCTCCCTCAGAATCCAAAAGTCCATTCTATACATCTGTGTCTCTTTTGCTGTCTCACATACAGGGTTATCATTATCATCTTTCTAAATTCCATATATATGTGTTAGTATACCGTATTGGTGTTTTTCTTTCTGGCTTACTTCACTCTGTATAATCGGCTCCAGTTTCAGCCATCTCATTAGAACTGATTCAAATGTATTCTTTTTAATGGCTGAGTAATACTCCATTGTGTATATGCACCACAGCTTTCTTATCTATTCATCTGCTGATGGATATCTAGGTTGTTTCCATGTCCTGGCTATTATAAGCTGTGCTGCAATGAACATTGGAGTATGTTTCTCTTTCAATTCTGGTTTCCTCGGTATACACACTTTTTAAAATGAAGGTTCTGGAGTCAGATGACCTGGTTCAAGCCAAAATTTTGACACTGATTACTTATGTGTCCTTGGCTGTAGTGCGTCCTCAGTTAATAATATGGATATTGATAATTCCAGTGGTACCCATTTCACTGGGTACTTGTGAACATGAACAGATGTAAAGGTTCTAAAACACCATGTGGCAGATAGAAAGTATTTTAAGGGTATTAGCTCTTGTTACAGGAAATGGTTCCATCTAGGAAGCAACCAGAAGTAGCAGACTAGGAGATTAGGGGGAAGTGATGCCAAGTGTGGTGGATGTATGATGGTCTAAGAGATGTTCTGCATCTAATTCTCTCTGTTTTTCAATTTCCAACTTCCAGAGTTCATTTCAGAGAGTCATGTTTGATATATGGAAAAGAAAACATACAATTTGACAATGAAAATCAATGGAAAATAGAATTCACTTGATTATTACTTTGCATCCAAAATCATTGGAACTCATCCATTTTATTAACCAAGGCAAACTAAAGAGGAAGCTCTATATGTTAAAAACGAGGCTGCCAAATTAAATGTCTTGGTCTGACTGAACCTCCAATGAGCGCAACTTAAAATGTTAGGAACTTTTTGTTTGAGTCCTAAAACTTGAATTAGGTTTTCAATGGATTAAAAAATCCATTCAGGTAAAGCTAGTCTTTTAAAAATCACAGTTTTGGCTTTTTAACTTTTGATGAAAAGAAGGCAAAGCTTTCTTAATCCTATTAATTCATTGATTTATTTTCTTCAGGTTTAATTAATTATTTTTTTTGACTTTTGGATTGGGTTATCATTACATACATTTAGTTTTAGCAATTTAAAGCTTGTTTTTTGAGTGCATTTCAGACCTCACTGTTGTTTTATATAAGATATGTTAATGATTGCATTTTAGAATGCTGATTATTCTAATAGGAACTCTTTAAATTACCACATCAAATTTAATAGAATAAAGTGTCCACACAGGTGATTCAAATGCCATATAAGTCTTTTGACTTACATTTTTCAAAAAAATCCTCCATTCTTATGCAATAAGGAAAATTAGTTTATAGCAATGTCCTTTGGAGAATTCAATGTTTTAAAAAGTCCCCACAGTATTTTATTATTCTATCTTTAATAATTTTCTACAGTTTTGGCATATCTGCTCCAGTTTAGCTGATTATTTAAGACATTGACTTTATCAGGTAATAACTGTTTGCAGAACTGAATTGTGCTATTTGCACTTTCACTGACCAAAACTGACTACAGGTTTGTTTTTTTTTTTTTTTTTGTCTGTTAAAAATGGATGATGTGACCTATTTGTTAGGGGGTTAGAGAAAATAATTAAAATATACCACTGGAACTTCACTTAACACTTTTTACTCTTAGTGAAATGAGGTCAATGTCAAATACGTTCTGGACCCTGGGACCTGCCTTATTCCAAAATTCATCTCATGAAGAAAGACTCACGGGCATTTTTAATAGTTGCATCCATGAAATTAGAAGACATTTGCTCTTGGCAGCAAATGACAAACCGAGACAGTGTGTTGAAAGGCAGAGACATAACTCTGCTGATAAAGGTCTGTATAGTC
>SJYV01043325.1:0-12249 GCA_006410875.1 Neotragus pygmaeus | reverse complement strand
TTAGAGATGACAACTTTGTATCAGTGATTCCATTTACAGATGATCTCCAAATGCCAAGGAACAAGGAATTAGCAATCAGACAAAACTGAAGCATCAGCTTTTGCACAGCTCGGCAGACACAGGACCAGAGAGAATTCCAGAAATCAAACGACAGCCTAACAACTAGCTATACAGACAGAAAGCGGGGCCCAGGGAGCTGTACTCCTGGGCTGCAGGTTCCCAGGTAACAGCCGGGCTTCAGCCTGCCAGCTTGGCTTTCCACTGCACCGTGTCACCTCTACGCCGTCATGGAGGTGGCAGGTGCCCAGGGCCAGCTTGTCCCACAGAGACAAAGACTGCAGCACTTCGTGCAGCTCAGACGGCCAACCCCAGCTGGGACAGGCACCAGGGTTTAACGTGCGTCACAAACCACTCATCTACAGAACTGCAGGTGCACTGCAGACACGTTCTCTTTAGAACTGGTATTTGGTGGAGAACACGAAACGTCACAGAACTTGGTGGTCTTTACAACACGACTGTTATAAAAGCTAAGCCCCATGTGAGAAAAGTTGCTGTAACAACATCATAGCACCTTTGCTTCAGGAGAGAAAAAGGCAATGGTAAAAAGCTTTAATAGACTGTGTTTTTATAGGCAACCAATTAGCAGATTAATGAGCCATTTAAATTTCTTTACTTAAAATCAATATTCAAGAAAGACGAACCCCAGATGCAGTCTCTCACACTGACCCACAGACTAAGAACAGATGAAGCCAACGGTGACCCCGTCGGCGTGCGGTGGTGTGTCAACAGAACGAGCCCCCCGCCCCGAGCCCTGGCCCCCGGCAAACAGATATGTGATTGTGCACTGCGCGATGACACCGTGAGGTGAGAACTTTGGTTCATGCAGTCGGCTGCCGCAGAGGCAGCGCCCCAGCCCCGCAGCCCCGGCGCCCGAGGTCAGCCGTGCTCCTTCCACAGCACCAGGTGGATGCTGTGGTCGGGCATGCTGGTGGCGAAGACCAAGCCCGCGTCGTTGTGCCCGTCCAGGCCGTTTAGCCAGGACGCTTCGCCCGCCAGGAAGCTGGAGCCCCTCTTGGATTTCCTGTACTCGGGGAGAGGCCAGCGGCTAATCAGGCTCTCTGTCCGCAAGTCCAGGATATACAGGTAGCGGTTGTCAAACAGCAGGGCAAAGATGTCTCCAAAGCCAAGCAAGGCCAGGTTTGCTATCTCAGGAGTCTTGATGACCCTGCAAGGATGAGAGTTAACAGGCGTGAACCAGGCTTGAAGGCCACTGTGCATCTGTTATGCTGCTGCCATCTTTTCTGGAGACATTTAAGACCGATGCAGGGACCCTCCTGGTGGTCCAGTGGTGAGGGCTTCTCGACGCCACTGCAGGTAGCCCAGGTTCGATGCTCAGTCGAGGAAGTGAGATCTCCCATCCCGTGAGCAGTGCAGTCAAAGGAAAAAAACCAACACAAAATTCAAGCAAATTTAAAACTAAATGCAATTTCTTATAAAAAGGAAAATATGAGGACATAAAACTCGGCCTACTTTGGAAAAAAGGTGTGAGAAAAGAACCCTTCATAATAACATAGCACAGGCATATACGGAAATGAACATTTATAAAAGCATAAAATGCCCATCTAAGCTGTAAAGGATCTTTCAGATTATCTCATTTAATATTTTCATTTCTAAGATGTGAAAACTGAAGTCCAGCCAGGGTAAATACTCTGGCCAAGGCTTTACAACTAGCTAGCTAGTTACTCGTCAGAGGGAGAGTCTAACACTCCATTCTCGGTGCTGGGTAAAAACTGCTATACATCATCCCTTGCTTCCTGAACCCCTCAGATACCAGAACCTGAGGATGCGCGAGTTCCTTAGATAGAAGGGCGCAGTACGGCCAGCCCTCCGCAGCCGCGGATGCAGAGCACACAGATGTGGAGGGCAGACTGCACTGGCCGAGGGAACCCCCAAGCCCAGAAAGAAGATGGAAAAACAAGTGATTTGGTGCCGCTCTGCTCTGCAGGTAGCAAACCCAGGTTCTGCTCAGGATAGTCTAGATGCTGAAAATAAAAAGTTTCCCAAATAATTCAGAAACATTTAATAATAATAGATTCGTAGTACGTCAGAGAAAACTGGGAGAGCAGGGAAGACTGCTTTAACCGTCTCAGGCTGGCATTTCATAAAACACTGATGACAAAGGCACAAGGGGGAGAGGCCGTGCTGAAGACGAACACAGATTAAAACACCTACTCTCAGCCTCTGCACGCTTAGTAAGGTGAAGCGCCAACATTCTCTCCAGAAGCACTGAGAAGAGAGAGACAAGACAGAGCTATGCAAACTGCTGCGCTTGTCCGCTGGAGCCCGGGTGACATCCAGTTTGCTCTAAATCTTAACAAGGACACCAGCAGCGAGTGTGCGCACAAGATGTTAACCAGAGGAAACAGGGAGAAAATCACCAGTCATCACCCTTTGATAGTGAAGGATCTATGAGAATCCCCGCACGAGGGGCTCCAGCAGGGAGGTCGAAGGGAAGAGTGTACACAGAACCGGACTCCGGTCTGGGAGCAGGAAGGGAGGGGACTCGGCATGAAGACAAAGGCCCGCCCCTCACACCAGGCCCAAAGCGCAACTTCGCAGCCAAGCCTGTTTCTCTCCGTTTCCTGGCTTGCTCACTCACCCAACCACTCGAGACAGGAACTGCGGCAGCCATCCAACTCTGAAACCACAAATCCAACCACCAAGGTCTACTGGTTTTACCTCCTAAATTTCCCGAGTTACTCGCTGCGACCTGCACTGCCACGCGCAGGTCTAGGACGCGACCTGCTGCCGGCACTATCGCCCAGGGCTTCCAGCTGTCTCCCCTCTCTGCTGTTGGACGCTGCCATTTAACCTCACACTTAAATTTACGCCTATTACCCCGATTCCAACTTGCAACCCCTTCCCTGGCCCTACTGTACCCCCATCTGCCACGATGGCCTTCTTTCAGTCACTCCAGCGCACCGGGCTCTGGTGGGCTCTGGGCCTCTCAGCAGACTGCACGCTTGGTCCACCATGATCCTCAGCGCACACCCGCACCCCCAGCACTTAGCCAGGTGCATCTCCCCACCCTTGACAGCTTGGCCTGACCCTCCTCCTCAAAGGAGCTTTCCTTTACTTCTCAAACTAGGCAGGCTCTCAGTGTACCCCATTCCACGCTGCTCTTCTCCCAACCAACACCTGCTTAATGTCGGCCTTTCCTGGTTCGTCATGTCTGCAAGTTTGTTAAGTACTTCTGCTGGTTCCCAGCGTGCATCACAGTGCCTAACACACAGCTTAGATAAGTCAGTATCTGCTAAAGACTAGAGCAGTGGTGCAGTGAGTACGGGAAAATACAAATTCCTACAAGACAGAGTCAAAGAGGACTGGGGACACCAGGGAAGTCTAAAGTCCCCCATCACTGATACAAGCAGAAAATGACCAGGAACTTGAAAAACTGAGTGGCTAGGGGATAAGACTTGAGGCTGGGGAGGATGAAAGTCAAAGTCACTTAGTAGTGTTGGACTCTTTGTGACCCCATGGACTGTATAGTCCATGGAATTCTCTAGGCCAGAATACCAGAATGGGTAGCCATCTTCCCAACTCAGGGATCAAACCCAGGTCTTCCACATTGCAGGTGGATTCTTTATCAGCTGAGCCACGAGGGAAGCCCAAGAATACTGTAGTGAGTAGCCTACCCCTTCTCCAGGGGATCTTCCCGACCCAGGAAATTGAACCAGAGTCTCCTGCCTTGTAGGCAGGTTCTTTGCCAGCTGGGCTACTAAGGAAGCTCTAAACTGACTTCAAAGACTCAAGCACAAACATGCCGCAGGACTGAACACAGGTCTTGACAGGACCTGGTACTTTGATTACTTTAGAACTGCAGACAGACATCCCTGCTGCGCAGCCTGCGCCCTGCCTGCCGCACTGAGGTAGCCTCACTCAGCAGAGCGCATCGCATTTTATTTGTGGAGCAAATAGGGTTAGGTGGCGCTCTGTGTCTTTTCAACCAGCATCGAAGCTTAAGGAACGCAATCCAGGACTGGCAACTGAGGCCACAGTCACAGAATGTTCAACCCCTTGAAGAAAGGTTGTTTTATTCATGTGAGGAAGAGGGGGGAAGTAAGAGATAAAATATCCCGTTTTTCAAAAGAAAAAAACCTGAACTTAGCACTTGCAAGCAGCAAGCAACTGTGCAGGTTTATTGGTTACAGCTAGTATATCCAAACAGCAAAAGCTAACAGAACTGTCATCTGGAATCTGGACTCCACCTGCCATTGTCACAGGAGAAAGGCAGGTGCAGGAGCAAACGAAACCTTTACAGCCGCTAAGCACGAAAAAGGTTACGACCCCTTTCTCCCACCCTGCCTCAGCACCACTCTCTTCCAAACTTTAATTCAAACAAAAACATTAGTAAACTATCAAAGATCTGATCTTCCCATGATGCCTACCGTCGTTATCTGGGGGGAACTGGCTGTGGAGCCCTCTCAGATACCAAAACGCATGGCTGCTCAAGTCCTTCGTGCATAATGGTGCAGTATCTACATATAAACTATACACATCCTCCCATATATTTCAAGTCATCTCTAGGTTACGTGTACCTAATACAATGTAAATATTATGAAAATAGTTGCTGATGCATGGCAAATTCAAAATTTTGCTTTTTGGAACTTTCTGAAAATTAAAAAAAATTTTCCATCCTCAGTTGGTTGAATCTGTGGGTGCAAAACCCATGGCCAACTGTACTTGAATTTGTTACTTTGCAAACAATCAAGTTCTTTCAAAAGTTCCTTCTCTCTGGCTTGCTGCTACCTTGGGCATATGTCTGCTGGATGATCCAGCCATGGATGGATGGACGGATGGAGGGGTGGGTAGGGGCTGGGCTAAGGTGAGTTGTGGGATGTTCGACCAGGCCCCTAACCTCTCTCAGCTTCAGTTCCCCAAACTGTAAAATGAAGAGCTTGGACTAATATTTTCTAGGATTTGTTCCAGTCTGTTTTGTCAGCGTGCAATTATCAGTTATTTCTAGAAATTATTCTGATAGCTTGGAATTCTAACTGGTTAGAAATGTAGATCTGAAAAAAAAAAAGTAGGAGTGTCTGTCTGACTCCAGGAAGACAATGAGGTTTTAACTTTACGACCAAAGATGGGTGGTCAGTTGCTGGCCAGCAGGATCAGATCCCATTCGAGTTGGCCTCTAAACAGTCAGACATAAAAACAATGAAGATCAAGTGTTCAATTTTTGTCTCCAGGCAGTCCTTTCTGAAGCACACTGAGCGAGTGAGTGAAGTCGCTCAGTCGTGTCCGACTCTTTGTGACCCCATGGACTATAGCCTATCAGGCTCCTCCATGCATGGGACTTTCCAGGCAAGAGTGTTGGAGTGGGTTGCCATTTCCTTCTCCAGGGGATCTTCCTGACCCAGGAATCGAACCCGGGTCTCCCGCATTGCAGGCAGAAGACGCTTTACAGTCTGAGCCACCAGGGCAGCACGCTGTGGAACACTCGTTCTGTGAGCTGTCAACAGGCACTCCTCCAAGCAAGGGCACCACGCCAACGTAAGGTACAGTAGGTTAAACAAATTAAAACAGGTTTCTTTAGGTACGACTTCTCAGACGTATTAATAATAGACTGTCAGGTCCTGAGCTAGATCCTCATTCAGACTACAGTCGCTCAGTCATGTCCAATTCTTTGTGACCCCATGAACTGCAGCATGCCAGGCCTCCCTGTCCATCATCAATTCCTGGAGTTTGCGCAAACTCATGTCCATTGAGTCAGTGATGCCATCCAACCAACTCATCCTCTGTCATCCCCTTCTCCTCCTGCCTTCAATCTTTCCCAGCTCTTTCCATCATGTTGCCAAAGCACTGGAGCTTGAGCTTCAGCATCAGTCCTTCCAATGAATATTCAGCACTGATTTCATTTAGGACTGATCCTCATTAGAGGCAATTAATTTAATCTCTACAGGTGAGACAAATGAGGCACAGAGAGGTTAAGAAACGTACAGAACCAGGTCTTAAAGCAAGGTTTATTTATCACCAAAGTAAGTTCTCTTAATCACCACACAGCACCGGCTTCCACCAGCCTCCAATATGTTACCATATACTGCCATCTCCAAGAGGGGTCTATGGCATGCAGTGAATCACAAGAGTGTCTATAGGCCTCTATCTTGTTGGAGAGAAAGACTACAGGCTGTAACATTCTCTAAGTACCTCTGTCTTTCGACTAGTCAACAGAAGGTCACTTGATTCCTCAATGCACAGTTTCAAAATGACCAGGACGTAGAACTTAAAATATTACAACTAGAGGAAATCTGAAAGACCTTTTCATCTAAACTCTTCATTTTCCAGAAAACCTGGCAGGAGAATCCAGACATTGTGAAAGGGGAAGTTAGCTCAGAGTTAAGAAGTGGGATTGGTTTATCCGGTGGTGCAGGGGCGAAAATCCAGCTGCCAATACAGAAGACTCAAGATACGCAGGTTTGATCCCTGGGTGGGGAAGATCCCTTGGAGGGGAAATGGCAGTCCACTTCAGTATTCCTGCCTGGAGAATTCCATGGACAGAGGAGCCCGGTGGGCTACGGTCCATGGGGTCTCAGAGTCAGATGCGACTGAGCACACAGCACCTAAGAAGAGGAACTAGAAGCTGAGTCTCTACAGGCTAACACATAACTCGTGCTAACTTAATTACTGCCTTTAAACTGTTTTTGTGTGAGTTTTCAGCACGGAATCATTCAGAGCTGATATGAATAAACATTTCCCCAAAGCAAGTTATTAACTAGTTTCTCCAAATACTGTTTTGTCTTTATTATTAAACTGCAACAGACTATTAACGGTAAAGGCCCAAGGAAATATTACCTGAGAATATCGTAACTGGCAAAGTCCCACTGGTAGAGGCCCAGTGCCGAACTACAGACAATGTATTTGCCATCAAAATGAAGTCTTGGCTGCAGGCAGATACTTCTATCCTCAGAGACAGACAACGTCTTTAAGCACTTACAATTAATTTCTCTCCCAATTGGCCAAATCTACAGATAAAAGAAAATTAGGAAAGATGATAGATCACATCACCAGAGAAAACTCTGCTTTTAAACAGTGTGGCTTGTGTTTGCTTAAGTCAGAAATAAAGGGAAGTGAACTGGAACCACCACGGGCTTCACAGCTGAAGCAGGGGTTCAGACCCTTATGTGGCACCTATGCGTTGTGTAATCTTGGGAAAAATATTCAACTTCTTCTAAACCCAAGTTCCTGCAATGAAGACAGACAGTGCCTACCATATGGGACATTTCAGACGATGCAATAAAAATATATGTCAGAGTGCTCTGTAAACTTTTTGCAAATTGCTTTTATTATTATACTAATATTTATGTTTTCATACTTCAGATCTAAGAATGGAGGAGGGCAGGAGATATACGTCTTAAGAAAATGGTAAGAATGCAATGAAGATATATTTCTGTGGCTTTTTCCCCCCCTTCATTTCTAAATCAGAGTTAGAAACTGCCTAGAACACAGAAAAATGAATTAATTCTCTTTCCAAAGGGTTTAACAGGGCTTAGACTAAAGACATTCCTGCCTCCCTTGAAATATTTCCCTGTGCCACGCTCTTTCATGAAGCAAATTAATCGAGGGGAAAACACCTCACCTTGATCTCATACTTGTCTGCACTTAAGAGGATGTAGTCTCCAGGACTGTGCAGGAGGGACTTGACTTTGCACTTCTGCAAGACCACCTAGAAATAAGACACACCCAGGTTACGGAGAGATGCTCTCAGTGCTGTGTGCATCCCTTTTAAGTGAGATAGGAAAGAGAGCTCAAATGATATGGTATGTGGCTGATCTAAACTCTACGTTAACTAGAACTCAAGTTAACCCTTACTGAGAGTTTTGTTATAACCAGATTCTCAAGGCTACCAGCAGGATCCAAAAGTGTCTAATATTGGCAGCATTTACTCTTAGCTTTGGTCTGGATGCAAACATTAGGACTGATTTTTTAAATCATAAAATGTGACGTCATAGAATGATAAAGAATAGGAAATAAAAAAATCCATACACATAATAGGTACAAATGACCTGTTTTCGTAAGTACATGCGTCATAAAGAGGAAAGACATTCTACTTGCGACCAGAATCTGTCATATGCTGACTCTGCAACCTTGGGCAGGACCATCTAAATTCTTCACCTCTGTTTCCTCATCTTTAAAAACAGAGGCTGGGGCACCTATTATCTCAGATAATCGCACTGAAAATGAAAAAAAAAAAAAAAAAGAAAACAAGTCTAATAGAAGCTAAAATCCCATGAGCACTTGGGATAATCTGTAAACACCAGGTTCTGGTTATTTTAGCATTAAATCAGCATCAAGTGAGAAGGGAGGCCAGGCTCACTCAGAAGCCTGGGTTGCAGACACAAATGAAACTTGCAGGGAGCTGTCCCATCACCTCATTTAATGTCACAAGAACACTGAGCAGATGATGAAATCAGGCCCTGAAGGGAAGAATCACTTGTCTAAGACATTACAGCCAGGTCCTAGCCCCAAATCCACTGTTTTTTACCTAACACTAAATTGTCTTCTGTAACTTTTCTATTTAAAACTGAATGTGCCCAGTACAGGGTTTCTTTCCAGGTTTTAATTGTGGTGAAATACGCGGAACGTGAACCGCAGAAGCGTGACGATTTTCCAGTGTGCAGCTCGGTGGTATTGCTGGTCTCCTCACACAGTCACCCGCCCCACCCAGTCTAAGAGCCACTCATCATCCTTCTCCTTTGTCCTGTAAGCTCAGCTGGCTGTGCCTCAAAGACAGTCTCCGCATGTGACCTGCTCTTTCCTCGGCGCCATCCCCGTCCAAGCCAGGGGTCTCCTGCTTCCACTGCAAGAGTCTAACTGGCCACCCAGCATCTGCTTGTGCCCCATTTGTGCCTCACTCGAATTCGTTTTTTCACTCAGCAATTATTTTCTTAAAACACGAAGCACACCAGAGCTTGATTGCTTGCTACTACACTTAGAATCAAACAAAATCCTGCATAGGGTCTAGTGAAGCACACAGGGCGGCCCCTGCTCCCCCACCTCCCCCAACTGCAGCTCAGCTCCGCTCGTCCTCCAGGGCATCAGGTTACCAAAAGTTCTGAGTTCTTTCCCACCCCAGGGCCTGTGCACACACTGCACCCTCCGAAACACTCCTCTACTCTTTACACAGCTACCTCCAATTCACTCTTCATATTTGGCACCTTTTCTGAAAGCTTTCCCTCAAACTAAATCAGACACCTTCCTAGACTTTCTCGGAGAACACTACACTCTTCCTCCCAATTTGTGATTAATAACTATTTTCCTTACTAGACTAACACTCATGTTAGGCCTGGGTCTACTTTGCTCACTCATATATACTCAGCCCCTCACCGAACAGCACCATCGGCTCCAGAACAGTGTTTCTCCACTGCAATTCCATTAACACGGCTTTTGAAATTCATAGCAACTCTTTAAAACTAGAATATATTCTTTAAAAGATGCTGTAAATTTTTGTCTCACTTCTTGTAAGATTTTCTCCTTCTTCCTCCCTTCCTCCTGCTTTCTTCACATTTAATTAAAAAAGCAAAAAACAGTTTACCCATGTCTCCCACTCCCCACATTCCACCCTCTGCTTCTGACAGCCACCAGTCTGTTCTCTCTATCTATGAACCTGGCTTCCCCCCTCTCCCGTACAGTTCACTTTTAAGAGACTAGATGCTATTTGCCTTTCTTTGACTTATTTCACTTAGCGTAATGTCCTTGAGGTCCATCCATGTTATCATAAATCTTAAGATTTCATTTTTTTATGGCGAAATAACATTTCAATATACATATCCATCCATCAATGAACACTCTGGTTGGTTCTGTATCTTGACTATTATAGATAATACTGCAATGAACATGGGCACGCATGCATCTTTCTGAGTCTTCCAATTCCTTTGGCTAGATACCCAGAAGGGGAATTGCTGGGTCATGTGGAAGTTCTATTTCTCATTTTTTGAGGACCCTCCAAACTGTTTTTCACAGTAGCTGCACCAATTTACACTCCCATAAAAGTCAACAGGGAGGCCTGGCATGCTGCGATTCATGGGGTCACAAAGAGTCGGACGCGACTGAGCGACTGAACTGAACTGAAAAGTGAACAAAGTTCCTTTTTTCTCCACAACCTCACCAACAACGCGCTATTTCTCGTCTTTTTGGGAACAGCCATTCCCGCTGGTATGAGGTGCGCTCTCATTTTGGCTCCGACCCACACGTGCACTATCCTAATGATGCTGAGCTTCTTTCCATCTACTCGTTAGCCGCTGTTTTCATTCATCTATACGTCTTCTTTGGGAAAATGTGTGTTCAGATCTTCTGCCCATTTTTTAATTAGACTGTTTGGTTTTTTGCTCTTAAGTTGTATGGTTTACATATTTCGGATGTCAGCCTATGATCTGTAAATGTCTTCTCCCATTCAGTGGGCTGCCTCCTACTTTCGCTGACGGCTTTCGCTGCACAGCAGCTTTTTAGGATGATGCTTACTTTATTCTTGCTTCTGTTGCCAGATTCAAAAAGTCTCTGCCACAACCTATGTCAAGATGTTCACTATGTTTTCTTCTGGGAGTTTTATGATTTCAAGTGTGTTAAGTCTTTAATCAATTTTGAGTTAATTTCTATGCACCGTTTAAGACAGTGGTTCAGTTTCATTCTTTTGATGTGGCTGTTCAGTTTTCCCAACAAAATTTATGGAAGAGACTGTCCGTTCTCCATCATACATTCTTGGCTCCTCTGTCATAAAGGAACTGACCATGGCCACAAGGGCTTACTTCTCGGCTCTTAACTCTGTTCCACTGATCTCAGTGTCTGTTCTGCTAACATTACATTGCTTTAATTACTGTATCTTTGTCACATAGTTTGAAAGCATGATGCCTGCAGCTTTGTGCCTTTTCAAGGGTTTTTTTATTCATGGTTCCATATGAATTTTAGGATTATTTGTCTTATTTCCTTGAAACATACCATTGGAACTTTGATGCAGACTGCACAGAATCTACAGGTTGCTTTGGAAAGTATGGACATTTTATTGTTCAAATCTGTGAGCATGAAACAACTCTCCATTTATTTGTCTACTTCAATTTCCTTCATTAATGTCTCATGGTTTTCAATACACAGGTCTCTCTGTTATATACTGATTAAATTTATTCCCAGGGTATTTCATTCTTTTTGATGCAACTGTACATGGGACTGTTTTTTCTTTACTTCTTTTTGTGATAGTTCTTTATTAGTGTACAGAAATGCAACAGATTTTGTATACAGATTTTCTTTCTTGCAACTTTACATGTTTTCGTTCTAACAGATTTCTGATGCCGTCACCAAAATATTATCATGCATTCGCAAATCCTGAGAGTTCTGCCTCTTCCTTTCCAACATGGATGCCTTTTCTCCCGGTGCTCTGACTGCAACTTCGCATTACACGCTGAAGAAAAGGGGCTCGCGACCAGCACAGTGGGGTTTCCAAGGGCCTACACATCTCTCTCTGTTCCACTTCCAGCAAGAGCTTTCTTTTTCAAAATGAAAACTGCTTTTCTGATTTAAAAAGAAACGTGCTTATCCTAAAGGGAAAAAAGTACTCACGACTTCACAAGAAATAATCACCTTCAACATTTCGGTGCAAAAACACATTCAGAAACTATTATCATACTCTACGTAGCTTTTGATATAACCCGTTTTATTCACCTCCTCTATCCACCTAATATAATGTGAGCATCCTCCGATGTCCATAGCCATTGGTTCACTAATTTACCAAGCATCTTTTACACGCTGGTCACTGCTGTACGCTATCATGCCTTGGGGTTGCCTCTATTCCATCTTATGACTCATCTGCTACTTACGAGTCAGGGTCTACCATCCTCCAACCCGCCCCCAGCTTCCCCACCCTCGGCAAGAGCGATGTCAACATCAGTAATTCTTCTTACCTTGGTGACCCATTCCGTGTGCCCGGTGAGTGTGTTCAGGCACGTCCCAGCAGATAAAGCCCACACTTTCACAGTGAAGTCTGCAGAGCCACTCACCAGGACGTCCAGCTCGTCGCTGTAGTCGACACTGAACACTAGCATACACAACACACACCAAGTTAGCACACGCCTTTGCCTGCGGGCCACGCATCATAAGAGCAACACTAATTCTTCCTCACTGCCCAACTGTGTAACTTCTTAACCAGAACCACTGTAAGAAGCGTGCTTTCTCAACTAGCATTTTTTTGCTAAAAAAAAAAAA
>SJYV01043324.1:4653-15510 GCA_006410875.1 Neotragus pygmaeus | reverse complement strand
GGTCCAAAAGCATCAATTCTTTGATGCTCAGCTTTCTTTTTAGTCTAAATCTCACATCCATACATGACTATTGAAAGAAACCTAGCCTTGACTAGGCAGACCTTTGTTGGCAAAGTAATGTGTTCTAGAGCCTGGGAGCTACAATTACTGAGCCTGCCCTCTGCAACAAGAGAAGACACAGCAATGAGAAACCCGTGTACTGCAACTAGAGAAAAGCCTGCATATATTACTGAAGACCCAGCACCGCCAAATATGTACATATAAAATAAATAAAAATTTAAAAGCCCCATAGTCCTTAAATACCCATCCTTCTTTATCATTGATCATCCACAGTGAGGATTTAATTAGGTTATATTAGAAGCCATCAGATTTGATGCAAGGGCTAATACCCTAGTTTCCTTTTAAAAGCTCAGCTCACAACTAAGAAATTATTCTGCCTCCCTGTCCTGCTTTACCACTGGATCTGATCCTTCTCTAGTCACCAGAATTTCTTTTCCAGACATAAACACTTGCTCAGATTACCTCCCTTCCTGACTCTGCCACTCAGACTGAAGCAGAAACTACCATACCTGACTCCTTCCTATTGCCAGGGGGTTGGGCTCAGTGTGAAGGTCCTGGAAGCCAGGAGGTGTGTGAGAATGAGGCGGCCAGACCCGGAGATAATGGGTTTGTGATCTGTGACCTCATCCCCTTGAGAACTGCAATTACCATTTCTCTTGTAGTGACAATGACAGGGCAGTCTTGGGGAGCTGAGAATGTTTATGATAAAAAATTTTCCCAGTTGCTAATTATGAAAAATAATTCCAATTTTCTTGTAAGTGTCTCCAAAGAGACTGATGACGTTCTTGAAGAGACCCTTAACGTTTTCATGATTCACAATGGAGACAGGATCTTGGATGGAAGGAGCAGTAGAAATCTTGACTTGGGAGTGACAGGCAGCACAATGTATGTGTCTCCCAGGATTCCCTGAGAAGTTGTTCCACTAAGTATCCATTGCATTCTTTTAAGCTTCAGAGTATTTAGCTGCATGGTTAACTTAAGTACTCAGCAGATACATGGAATCAGAGAGAGTCCAAGATGAATTTTTAATGAGATAAGTGTAAAAGGAAGAATATGTCGATAGTTTACATTAAAAATCACTTTTCTGGGAGAATGGAGACAGATATATGTATGGCTGAGTCCCTCCCCTGTTCATCTGAAATGATCACAATACTGTTAACTGGTTATGTGTGTGCTAAGTTGCTTCAGTTGTGTCTAACTCTTTGCAACCCTATGGACTATAGCCTGTCAGGCTCCTCTGTGCATGGGATTCTCCAGGCAAGAATACTAAAGTGGGTAGTCATGCCTCCTCCAGGGGACCTTCCTGATTCAGGGATTGAACCCTCGTCTCCCGCAGGTTCTTTACCGCTAGTGCCACCTGGGAAGCCCTATTAATTGGCTAATCTCCAATATAAAATAGAAAGTTTAAAAAAAGAGAAATCATTGACCTAATTTGTATAAATTTATATAAATGAAAATTAATTTGGAAATGGTGATAATAGGCATTTCTAGAATATTGTATTTTAGCAATACAGATCCCAACACTGATATGAAGTACAAACAGAGAAATATCCACAGAAGACAGAGAGGTATTTATAAAAGTGCCTGTCACAAATGAAAACACCAGGATCAGATGATTTAGCAGACAGTATCATCTGTTCTTTTTTTAAAAAATGTATTTTTGGTTGTCCTGGGTCTTCAGTGATGCACATATCGTTTCTCTAGTTGCAGTGAGCAGGGGCTTCTCCCTAATTGTGGTGTGTGGGCTTCTCATTGTGGTGGCTTCTACTCTCCTGGAGCATGGGCTCTACACCCATGGTCTTGAGTAGTTGTGGTGCACAGGCTTAGTTGTCTCTTGGCCTGTGTTATCTTCCTGGACCAGCGATCGAGCCCTTGTCCCCTGCGTTGACAGGTGGATTCTAAACCACTGGACACCAGGGAAGTCCTCTGCTATTCTTTTAACTATAGCCAGGGCTGCTTTCTCCATTCAGCAGTAATGAATGGTTACCAGAGGTCTTCGTACATACTTTCGCTGAATTTCATTAGTGATCACTCATTGGTTATACAATGAATGATGAGACATGAACTTTAAAGGGCAAAATCACTCCTTTTCATTTTCCAACAGGCAAACACACAATCTGAACAAAGCCCACTATCCATTTCCCCTGTGAGAGTTTTCAGTCCAACTGAGAAGTTTAAGAGTGAAACATTATCAGTCAGGCCACGCCTGTTTTAGACACTAACTGCAAATGTGGGGGTTCCCCAAACCACAGTCAGTTTCAATCATTCTCTGGAAAGACTCAGCACTCACTGGGAGCTGGTCCACTCACTGTAATGCTTGACTACAAGATAAAGATACATTCCCTGGTGGATCAGATGTTAAGGAATTCACCTGCAATGCAGGAGACCTGGGTTTGATCCCTGGTTTGGGAAGTTCTCCTGGAGAAGGGAATGGCATTGCCATTCCAATATTCTTGCCTGGAGAGTTCCATGCACAGAGGAGCCTGGTGGGGTATAGTCCTGGGGTCACAAAGAGTTGCACATGACAGAGTGACTAAAAAAATAACATCTGTCAATGGAAGAGATGCATGGGTCAGAGTTCAGAAAAAATAGTCAAATTGGAGCTCCAGTTTTCCTCTCCCCATAAAGTGATGTTATGTTATTTTCCTGGCATGGATACCTTATGATACAGGGAGTACTGCCACCAGGGAGGTTCACCCAAGCCCAGGTGCCCAGAGTGTTTTACTTGAGCTCCTTTAGAATCTGTCTGTGTAGCTGAGCTTTAGTCTCCAGTTCTTCTGAGTGTCAGGCTAATCCTCCAATTCCTCCAGAAGCCAACCCTAATACTACATAGCCTAAAGCCCCAACAAACTTACCCTGTGAGAGAGGCTGGTGGCCACACCATCAAACCAAAAAATAGTCCTGCTATCAGAAAGACAACCTACAGAATTGGAGAAAATATTTGCAAATGATGCAACTGACAAAGGATTGTCAAAATATACAAACAGCTCATACAACTCGATATCAGAAATTCAAGCAACTGAATCAAAAAGTGGGCAGAAGATCCAAATAGACATCTCTTCAAAGAAAGTATACAGGTGGCCAACAGGCTCAGGAAAAAATTCCCAACATTGGTAATTATCAGAGAAATGGAAATCAAGACTAGTAAGATATCACCTTACAATGGTCAGAATGGCCATCATCCAAAAGTCTACAAATAATCAATGGTGGAGAGGCCGTGGAGAAAAGGGAATCCTCCTTCATTGTTGGTGGGAATGTAAATTGGTTTAGCCACAATCAAGAACAGGATGCAGTTTCCCTAAGAAAACCTAAAACAGAGCAATTAATACCATATGACCCCACCACCCCACTTCTGGGAATATGCCCAGAGAAAATTATAATTAGGAAAGATACACACATCCCAAACTTAACAGCAGCACTGTTTACAGTAGCTAACATATGGAAACCTCCTAAATGTGCATCACCTGAGGAGTGGATAAAGAAGAGATGGTATATAAACACAATGGAGTATCACTCAGCCATTAAAAAGAATGAAATAATGCCATTTGCAGTACCATGGATGGACCTAGGGATTATCATACTAAATGAAGTAAGCCAGACAGAGGGAAAAAAATAGCATATAATATCGTTTATATGTGGAATCTTTTCTTAAGAAAAGATACAAATAAACTTATTTACAAAACAGAAAGAGACTCACAGACATAGAAAACAAAATTCCGATTATCAAAAGGGAAAAGGGGGAGAGGGATAAGTTAGAAAGTTGGAATTAACATAAACACTACCATATATAAAATAATCAACAAGGACCTAGTGTACAGCACAGGGAACTGCACTTAATATTTTGAAAAAACATATAAGGGAAAAGAATCTGAAAAATAAAAAAATACATATAACTGAATCACTTTGGTGTCTACACTTGAAACTAACATAACATATACTTTGATTTTTTTTAATATCTTAATTAAAAAAACAAAACAAAAAACAGCAACGAAAAATCCCTCATTTAAACTGGACTAAGAACTTGCTCATGGATTGTTTCTACATTTGAGCCCATGGTGCAAATATCTTCAGTTCAGTTCAGTTCAGTTGCTCAGTCGTATCCAACTGTTTGTGACCCCATGAATCACAGCATGCTGGGCCTCCCTGTCCATCACCATTTCCCAGAGTTCACTCAGACTCACGTCCATCGAGTCCGTGATGCCATCCAGCCATCTCATCCTATATCGTCCCCTTCTCCTCCTGCCCCCAACCCCTCCCAGCATCAGAGTCTTTTCCAATGAGTCAACTCCTCACATGAGGTGGCCAAAGTACTGGAGTTTCAGCTTTAGCATCATTCCTTCCAAAGAAATCCCAGAGCTGATCCCCTTCAGAATGGACTGGTTGGATCTCCTTGCAGTCCAAGGGACCCGCAAGAGTCTTCTCCAACACCACAGTTCAAAAGCATCAATTCTTTGGTGCTCAGCTTTCTTCACAGTCCAATTCTCACATCCATACATGATCACTGGAAAAACCATAGCCTTGACTAGACGGACCTTTGTTGGCAAAGTAATGTCTCTGCTTTTCAATATGCTATCTAGGTTGGTCATAACTTTTCTTCCAAGGAGAAAATGTCCTTTAATTTCATGGCTGCAGTCACCATCTGCAGTGATTTTGGAGCCCTCAAAAATAAAGTCTGACACTGTTTCNCAACACCACAGTTCAAAAGCATCAATTCTTTGGTGCTCAGCTTTCTTCACAGTCCAATTCTCACATCCATACATGATCACTGGAAAAACCATAGCCTTGACTAGACGGACCTTTGTTGGCAAAGTAATGTCTCTGCTTTTCAATATGCTATCTAGGTTGGTCATAACTTTTCTTCCAAGGAGAAAATGTCCTTTAATTTCATGGCTGCAGTCACCATCTGCAGTGATTTTGGAGCCCTCAAAAATAAAGTCTGACACTGTTTCCACTGTTTCCCCATCTAATTCCCATGAAGTGATGGGACCAGATGCCATGATCTTTGTTTTCTGAATGTTGAGCTTTAAGCCAACTTTTTCACTCTCCTCTTTCACTTTCATCAAGAGGCTTTTTAGTTCCTCTTCACTTTCTGCCATAATCTTAGGAGTAGAAAATATGCCTGGAAAACATTTACCCTTTATACACTAAAGAATCAGAAGTAGAATTTTATTTATTTTTTTGGCTGTGCTGGGTCTTCTTTGTTGCGTGCAGGCCTTCTCTAGTTGTGGTGAGCATGGGCTCCTCACTGCAGTGGCTTCCCTTGCAGAGCACAGGCTCTAGGCACACAGGCTCAGTACTTGTGGTACATGGGCTCAGTTGCCCTGTGGCATGTGGGATCTCCCTGACCCAGGAATCAAACTGGAGTCTCCTGCATTGGCAGCCAGATTCTTTATCACTGAATCACCAAGGAAGACCCAAACCTACACTACTAAATATAAAATAGGTAACTAATAAGGGCTTCCCAATTGGCTCAGACGGTAAAGTGTCTGCCTGCAATGTGGGAGACCCAGGTTCGATCCCTGGGTTGGGAAGATCCCCTGAAGAAGGAAATGGCAACCCACTCCAGTACTTTTGCCTGGAAAATTCCATGGATGGAGTAGCTTGGTCAGCTTCAGTCCATGGGGAGGCAAAAAGTCAGACATGACTGAGTGACTTCACTTTAATAAGGACCTATTGGGGATTTCTTAGATGGTCCAGTGGTTAAGACAAAATCCTTTCTAGGCAGGGAGAAGGGGTTCAATCCCTGGTCAGGGAACCAAGTCCCACATGCCTCAAGGCCTGGTTTACAACAAAAAAGAAGGGACCTACTGTATAGCACAGGGAACTCTATGCAATCCTCTAAATGGCCTATATGGGAAAAGAATCTAAAAAGAGGAGATAAACATATCTATGTATAACTGATTCACCTCGCTATACACCCAGAACTAATACAACATGAGAAGTATAACTTCAAGTATAACTTCACTAAATTTTAAAAACATACAATTTATGTTTTTCTGATAAGATTAGGCGATTCTGTGTTCTTCATGTACAGAAAGCAGAGACTGGATACAATGGAGTCATGGCTCATGAGCAGGAAGGGGCCGATAAAGGGAAAACACACATTAATCGGGCCAGTTGTATACACCAACAACCAACTGGGATTATGAAAAAGAGCAAGAGTAATGTTAAAGATGCAGGACAGGGTGTGGAAACACATGAAGGTGCTTGCCAAGAGTAGGATGCTTTGGGTGGCTCTGAACTCAGCGGAGGGTCTGGGAGACACACCAGCCTTGTGAATGTACTGGACTTGCCGACTGTGTCTGTACAGGGTGAGAATCATGGAGCCACTGGCCCAGAAGATGAGCACAGAAAATGAAATTTCAGGGAACACTCTCAAAGCTGCATATATTGAGCCTGAGATGTTCTCAAGATCTATGGCAACACAGTACCCTGAATCTCTTGTATTTGTCATGTTTGTGCTGTGCCATTTTTCAGAAACATATAACGCATACAGAGGAAAAATGAGATGGACAAACATAGACTGGATCCAGCAGAAGGAAATGGAGAATGCAAAGTACTTTGGGGCTTTGACTTTAAGATTCTTCCAACAGCAGTACTTGGGGCTGATCGTGATGGTCTGAAACACACTCAAGAGGCAGGTGGTGCCAATGGACATGCTCTTGCCCACTATCTCAACATACATAATAAGTTTGCAGGCAAAATCACTGGCAAAATATTTCAACCTCAAAGTTGTAATTGTCTGAGGAACTCCTTTCGAGAGAATGACCAAAAAGTTGGCTATAGTCAGGTGCTTGCAAATCAAATCTGACACCCTCAACCTACACAGAGTGTGGTAAAGAAAGAGGTAGCGGTACAGAAGAGAGAAATTGCCCCAGATTCCAAGCACAGTCTGTAACAAGAAGATTATTCCTATGGCCAGTTGCCCGGAGGCTATTGTGTCATTCAAGATACTACCCTTTAAATGATGGCAACAGTGATTCTTCAGAGCAGAATGGCTCATATAAATCTGTGACATCAATAGCCAACTTTCCTTGTTTACTTTTATGAAATTGCCAAGGCTTCAGGAGACAAGAGAAGATGATGAGAGAAACAGTATGTTTTATGAAAAGGTCAGCAGAAAGGATGAAGTGGTGGTAACCTGGAGGAAGCAATGACAAATGAGAGTAAATTGAAAGAAAGCATAAAAAAAGTTTTTAATAAGAAGCTTACTGGAGGGGAAAAAAAAAATCTCCATCAGTGCCCTTATCTTAAAACAGGTCAATTCTAAATGCATTCCCTTCTAAATTTTAAAGAAGATAATATATTATTGTAGGGACTTCCTTGATGGCTCAGTTGGTAAAAAAAAAAATCTGCCTGCAATGCAGGAGACCTCATTTCAATACCTGAGTCAGGAATATCCTCTGGAGAAGGGATAAGCTACCCACTCCAGAATTCTTTGGCTCCCATGTGGCTCAGCTGGTATTTTAAAAAAGATAATGTATTATTTTAGAAAAAAAGACAGGAGTTATTCTAGGGTCTTACAATTTTAAATATATGCTAAAGGTACTTCCCAGGTTGTCTGGTAGTTAAGAATCTGTCTCACAATGCAGGGTATGCAGGTATGATCCATGGTTGGGGAACTAAGATCCTATATGCCACAGGGTAACTAAGCCAGGGATCTCGAACTAGAGAGTCTTTGCACCACAGCAAAAGATCCTCCATGATACAAGGAAGCTTCCATATAATCTACCTAAGGCCCAGTACAGCTAAATAAATAAATATTTTAAAAATATATATATGCTAAAGAGCACAGACTATACAAACCTTATGGTGAAATAACTTTTGCACACATGAATATTAAGATTGGTTCTCATCATACACACACATACACACACACATACACACACAAAGATACAACTTAGAATCACATGAGCATGTCCTAAAAACCACAAAGTAGGATAAACAGTGTATACAGTCTTCAAACAGAAACTTCGAGAAAAAAGTTATTCAGTAAATAAGACATGTGGAAAAATATTCCACATGCCTGGTAATCAGGACAAATGAAATATAACCACTACTTATATGTCATCAAATACCATCAAGAAATCTGAAACAGAAATGACAAAAATGCCAAGTTTGGGCATAGCTGTGGATGAACCAAGAATCTCATACACTGATGGTGGGTGTTCAAATTGGTACAAACATTTTGGAAAACTGTGGTATCTACTTAGCAAATCAGATGTAATCCTGGTCTAAGAAATCCACTCCTATGAATATACTCAACAGGATTTTGTACATGTATCACCCAATGATTAGTTATATTAATAGAATTTATATGCGGGCCCTAATCATTGCTTATCAGTCAGTTCAGTTCAGTTCAGTCGCTCAGTCATGTCCGACTCTTTGCGACCCCATGAATCGCAGCACACCAGGCCTCCCTGTCTATCACCAACTCCCAGAGTTCACTCAGACTCGCTTATAGTAGCCCCTAACTCTTAATACCCAGCTACCCATTAACAGTTGAATGATCAATTAATCCTTTGATAATCATGCAGTGAAGTCCTATATAGCAATGATAATGAAAAAACAAAAATAATATAAAACAATACAGATAAACTCACAAAGATGTAATAGAATGGAGGAAAAAAGTCCAAAAGAAAGATGATGTATGATTCCTTTCATGTGAAGGCCAAGAGATGCAATGTGATCTAATATTAAATGTCATAATAATTACAAACGTATACCCAATAAGCCAGGGCTACAAATATACCCAACAAAGCTATAGCCTTGGAAACAGTGAGTTAGAAGGAGCACAGAAGAGTTTCATGGGTACTGAAAACATTCTGTTTCTTGATCTAGTTGTGGTCTCCAGAGGTGCAATCATTCCTGAAATTTCACTGAGCTACCCACTTATAAACTGCAAACATGTCTTTCATTTTTAAAAACACATGTATTATCAAAAAATGTAGAAGGAACTTGGGAAAGACTGTTTCTGTAAATGTGTCTCAACTGCTGCCTATGTCTGTGAAGGAAGGGAGCTGTAAGCCCTGATCATAACTCCAATAATGAAACATCAGAGAATAGTAACACTGCTGCATATGGTGAATCACTGATTTTGTCATAAAATTCAGCAGAGCAGTATCCTAAGTCTTCATGCTTTATGTTGATTTGTTGCTCCATTTGGCCTTATATCATGGGGAAAATAATGTTTACAGAGAGATATGACTTGTGACCACACAATCTTCTCCTAAAGACCAGGAAATACAATGAACAGTAGACATAGTCTTCATATAGAAATTTCAAGAAAGTAGTTACATATTGTCCAGTAGTGTAAAGTGGAGACCTCGATATACTCAGGAGCCATTTTTTAAAGAAGATTTTATTTATTTTATCTTATTTATTTATTTGGCTGCACCATGTCTTAGTTAATGGCATGTAAACTCTTAGTTATGGTACATAAACACTCAGCAATCACATGCGGCTTCTAGTTCCCTGACTAGGGACCTAGACCCCCTGCATTGGGAGCACAGTCTTAACCTCTGGACCACAGGGAAACTTTTGCTTTAAGTTCCACCCACCTGGATTTCCTGGGGCTGATCTTGTTGGCTGGAGACACTTAAGGGGTCAGGAGGGCCAATGGACACACCCTACCAGCTTTGGGGGCATAGAGAACACATTTGCATGGCTAAATCACTGAAGACAAGCTTCAGTTAAAGGCTGCTGTTGTCACGGAGATGCCTTCAAAGGGAAGGGCCAAGAAGTGACTACAGTCCTGTGCCTGAAGGTCAAATCTGTGAACCTCAACCCACATTCATGGTAGTAAAGGAAGAGATTAAAGTAAAGAGAGAAAACGCCCAGGATTCCAACTACAGTCTGAGAGGAGCACACCATCCTTATTGCCAACTCCCTGGAGGCCATTCTGCCAGTTGTTTGATATTCATAACTGCATGGGGTGGGTACTGACACTGATTTATTGCAAAGATAAGGAGATCCGAGGTACAGAGAGGTCAGGTGATCTGTGTAAATTCACACACTGATTACAGGCTGAGTGGTGATATGAACCTGGTAGGCTGATTCCAATACAGTGCCCTAACCACTTTGTTGCACCAGCCAAACACATCAACTGTGTTTTTGAATAATCCATTGTGAAATTTAGTTTTGTTTTAATATCATATAGTTTATTCTATCAGTTCGGTCCAGTCACTAAGTTGTGTCTGACTCTTTGCAACCCCATGGATGGCAGCATACCTGGATGGCTTCCCTGTCCATCACCAGCTCCTGGAACTTGCTCAAACTCATGTCCATCGAGCTGGTGATGCCATCCAAACATCTCATCCTCTGTCATCCCCCTTCTCCTCCTGCCGTCAATATTTCCCAGCATCAGGATCTTTTCCAGTGAATCAGTTCTTCACATCAGGGGGCCAAAGTATTGGAGTTTATTCCACTGTGCTTATATATTATAATTTTGGTTGTAAAAAGTTTCCATGTCTGCAATAGTAGTTATTCTGTAGGTCAATAACATATCAAAAAGACTCCCTGGATTCAGAAATGGCAACCCACTTCAGTATTCTTGCCTCGGAAACCCTATGAACAGAGGAGCCTGGCAAGCTACAGTCCATAGGGTCACAAACTGAGCCATTAACATGTATACACACACACACACACACACACACACACACAATCCTATAGGAAAGTATCTTCTGTCCATATGGATTTAACGAATGCAAGATTTCCTCAATATGTTTTGCAACAGAAAGATGCATTTCTGTCATGCCAGGAACAAATTCAGTATGATATCTATCAAAAAAAAAAAAA
>SJYV01043319.1:0-11284 GCA_006410875.1 Neotragus pygmaeus | reverse complement strand
TATAAATATTTTTATTAAACTTCTTTTACATGAAGTACTTGCTAGTGTAGTTAGACAAGAAAACTAAAATATTGGAAAAGCAAATGAAAAATGTTTTTATATTCTGAGAATTTGCTTATCTTCTCAGAAATGTTGAGATAAAATGTTTTTAACCATGAAAAAGCTAGTTACATCCTTAAAGGAAAATGAGCAGTAGCGTTATTACACTTTGACGGTCTGATGGAAAGGTAGATTCTTCCTCAATACATAAATTATGAACAAAAGTAACAAGAAATATGCAGATACACTTGAGAAAGACTGTAAGAACCACTGAGGCCAAGAAGGTTGAACATAACGGTTCGCTCAGCAGGTACTGCTGCCATGTTGCATGCTTTCAGGCCAAGTGTGTGTTCAGTGCTTTCATCCTTGACAGGCACCTTGAAAAGCTGTGCAAAGAAGGCCTGCAAGAGTGGCTAGGAGGCAGGGGTTGGGGCAGCTGCCTCCACACGTGCTGCGAGGTTCTGCCTCTGTCCTTGACAGTGCTAATGTTTTTTGGTTTAGGTTGCTGCAGCCAAGGCAGAAGCAGGCCACAACCGCCGCCACTTTAAGGCTGCCACCTTAGAGCTGAGCGAGGTGAAGAAGGAGCTGCAGGCCAAGGAGCAGGAGGTGCAGAGGCTACAGGCAGAGGCCGACGGGCTCCAGTAAGTACGAGTGGGTGCCACCACCATCTCCTCTCCAATTAGCACCTTCGACACACCAAGATCCCCTGTGTTCTAGCAAATTGCTGGGCAGATCTCTGGAGGCAGATCTAAGGAGGAGAATTGCATCCAATTGCCATCTCAGAATGCCTGCAGCTTAACACTGAAACTTGGGCCTTGATGCTGTGTGCTCCCACTTTGTGCCTTGCTGGTCCTTCTGTGAGGACAGAGAGAGAGCCCTGGGGGCTGTGCCCACCATTGATGCTCATTGTGGGCTCCCAGTGGGGGGTCTTGGCTCAAACGTGTGTAAGCGCACATGTGTTGGGCAGTGCACATGCATTGAACTCTNCCTTGCTGGTCCTTCTGTGAGGACAGAGAGAGAGCCCTGGGGGCTGTGCCCACCATTGATGCTCATTGTGGGCTCCCAGTGGGGGGTCTTGGCTCAAACGTGTGTAAGCGCACATGTGTTGGGCAGTGCACATGCATTGAACTCTGCGACACTTTCCTTCCCATTGTAATCTATGATTGGGCACTCATGGAGAAGCCCTCCCAGGGGTTGTGAGTGTTGGTTGAGCGAGTGCATTCACAACTCCTAGAAGAGTCCCCATCCAGGGGATGCGGTACATGAGTTTTGTCCTTATGAATGTTACGCAGGACATCTAACAGTCAACTGAAAGCATTTTTGAGTGGGAAGGTCATTGGAAGAACGCTGTAATTTTACTCCTTCTCATTTTTTGTGCTAGGATCCAGGAGGGGAAGCACTCGCAGGAAATAGCAGAATTCCAGGCGGAGCTGGCAGAGGCCCGGACCCAGCTCCAGCTACTGCAGAAGCAGCTGGATGAGCAGCTGAGCAAAGAACCTGTAGGAAACCAAGAGGTGACTTACTGGGCAGCTTTCCCTCCCCAATTAACAGGGCTTACAGAACAGACTCTGCTTGACACATTCACTTCATTCCCTGTCTTCTTGGAAAGGGATTTTTTTCCCTAAGTGTATTAAATTATACAAAGAGATAGAGTTACAGCAATTTTATAATGCAAGAAAGCCATTTTAAAACTCTTTGGATCATGTGATGTTTTTCCATCTCTAGATGGAAAATCTCAAATGGGAGGTGGATCAGAAAGAGAGAGAAATCCAGTCCTTGAAACAGCAGCTGGACATGACCGAGCACCAGAGTAAACAGGAGTTGGATGGAATACAGCAGTCGTTACAGGTACAGGTCATGTCAGGGCCCCAGCAGCAACCCCCTAGCTCTTCCCAGTATCATGCAAGCAGCATGCTACATGCACAGCAAGTTTTTTTGGTGGATTGAGTGCTCATACAAGATCGTTCATGTTTCAGAAAGCAGCCCAGGTCAGGCAGCTGCGGGACACTGAGCAGAGAGACCAGAGCCCCTGGGCTGAGCTGTGCAATTGTCCCAGGAATGAGATCTCATTAAGTCCAATATATGAGAGTGCAATTCACTAGTGTGCGATGAGCTTCTCTGAGAAGAAGTCTATGTACATACAGTCTTCACTGCTCGAGGATGGGAGCAGGGTTGGGGGGCGAGGGGGACTCTGACTGAGATTCCTACATGTGGATGGACAGCTTGAGTAATCATCAGAACTGCTTTGTCTTCTATCTCGGGAACAGTTAAGCTTATTCTAGTAGCTGACCTTGGAATTTATACAAGGATTGGGTTCATTGTCAAATGTGGATATAGGAATGTTACTGGTTCCCCAGCAGAAGCTCTGAAGTTTGGATGGGAACATTGAGGACAGAACTGTAACTGGATTCTCTGCAGTGTAGACTCCTAGAGAGGAGTGTTGGTGGGAGGGGAGTGTCACATGAAAGCATTAGTGTACAAAGCCAGGCTAGTAGCTCCAGCCTCTTAGAATTGTGACGTACAAACTTAAGATTTGTGCAGTGTGCTTGAGATCTTTCAGTGTTTGAAAATCTATGACTCCACTTTCTTTAGAATATTAAATCTGAGCTGGAGATGGTGAGGAAAGACCTGTCTATGACCCAGAAAGATAAATTTATGCTTCAAGCTAAAGTGTCAGAACTGAAGAACAACATGAAGACACTGCTCCAGCAAAACCAGCAGCTCAAGCTTGACCTGCGGCGAGGAGCAGCCAAGACGGTATGAGGCCGCCCGGGCCATCAGCAGTGTTGGCTGATGGTCGGCAGCCATTCAGTCATAAAGCTACATTTAACCGATGTTGGGCAACAGCCATGTGAAACGATGAGGGCATATTCTTTTTGGACCACCAGCCAAATCTTTTTAATTTAGTGCTTTTTCTAACAGAACGTTGGCCTCTTTCTATGAATTCACATGCCATTTTATTGTAATATGCTTTCCAAACCAAATGAGGGCATGGTTTGCTTGTGTTAACAAGAGTCTCTGGCCTTCTAGGTGAACCCAGCTGGGACACACAGCTGCCAGAACAGGCTCGAGGGCCCAGGAACCCCTGAAACTGCTGTCATGAGCTCTTTCTTATTATCTGTTTGCCCACAGTTTATTTCTCTCCTCAGCCTATGTAAATACTTTGCTGGTACAAAGAACTCACTCAGATTCAGAGGTTTATTTAGCATGGTTTGGTTATCTATGGAAAAAGTTAGAAGTCCAAGGAAGGGGAGTCTTACGAGTTGGAAAATTGACTTAATTTCTCAGGGAAACTCAGAGTCAAGGCCTTGGTCTCTCTGGAAAGCTCCACCTGTGAGCTGTCATCAGAGGGCCTCCGGTCAGGTCCATGCCCCTGAAGAGCCAGGACTATAGTATTTGTTAAGTGGTTAGGAAGAAGATTTTCTATTTAGCAGACATTTCCTGAACCCCCGAGGCTTCCAGCTGTGTGGAGTGGGAGGTGCCTCCAGAAGCTTGTGTGATGGCAGGGACCCTTGGGGAAAGGGGTCGGGGGACGCCTCCTAGTGGGGAACTAGCCGTGTGCTTTGAAAAACAGAGAAAGGAGCCGAAAGGAGAAGCCAGCTCTTCCAGCCCCGTGACACCGGTGAAGATCCCCGACTGCCCCGTCCCGGCCTCGCTGCTGGAGGAACTGCTGCGGCCCCCTCCCGCCGTGAGCAAGGAACCCCTCAAGAACCTCAACAGCTGCCTCCAGCAGCTCAAGTACGAACCACACGGGGCTCCGTGGCTTAGTCTTTACAGATAGATTTCTTGTTTAACTTGGAAGAATCTTTCCTGTTACAGCACCCCACGTCTAGCAGAGGCCGAGCAGCTCTGGGGGTGGGGGGTGGAAGGGGACCACGGGGTCCCATGCCTCTCCCTCTGTCTCTAAGTGGGAGCTGTCCTGAGCTAAATAACACTCAGTGGCCAGGCATCAGGAGGCCTGTGTCTGGAGGGTGTGGGCAGGTATCGTTTTTGACCCCAAAGAAGCCAGGCAGGACAGATTCAGCTCTGTCTTCCCCACATTGTCCCCAAGTAGTGGTCAGCGTGTATAGAGCTGCCTGGCTTGTGGGCCTCTGTGAGCAGAGGAAAATGCCCAGAGTCCCATTTGTTCTGTGACCCGATCAGTTTACTGGTCCCAGTAGAGAGAGTCAATGGGTCCTGTGAGTGTGAGCACCTGCTGTCCAGTTGAGGCTCGTCAGGGCGGAGTCCTAGGTGATGGGCTGTCTCTAGGGGAGCAGCGGCGCCCTCCCTGGCTCTCCTTTGACTGCGTCCCTTCCTCTCCCTCCCCTGTCTCCAAAGGCAGGAGATGGACAGCCTGCAGCGCCAGATGGAGGCACACGCAGTCACTGTGCATGAGTCGCTGTCCTCATGGACTCAGGGGGACCCCGCCAGCCCCTCACCACCAGGAGATCACGCCAACCCTAGAGGAGACACCGAGCGGCACAGTCAGGGCAGGGCCTCGCGAGAAGGGCTTGGAACAGTGACTGCCGAGCATCCCCACCCCGAGTGTTTGTAACTACCCCGAGGAATGTTCTCTCATCAATGTTATTTATTTGACTGTGTGCTCTATGTTTTTCTAAGAGGTGAAATTTAAGTTTTGCGTTTGCCTTTACAAGGAGTAAAATAACAAAACAGGAGCCAAGGATTGAGAAATAATCATTTGCAGATCACAACCAGCTTTTCCCATGAAGTGACCAAATCTTAGAAACCTAATTTAGGTCTCAGTGAGACATTTTTGGATGTGTCTGAAGCATATGTGTAGAGGAGGTATCTTAGGCATGACCATAGACGCTGCTCTCGGACGGTTGCTGGTAGAGACGTTGCACAGCTGAGTCCGGTTTCTCACTTTCCTGCCTGATTCAGTAAGAGTTTTACTACCCTGCAGGAGTGAGGCTTCATTTGCACCTTTGGTTTTTATTTTGTTTTATTTTGATTTCAATAGCCATCTCTCCATAGGATATGTATATAAATACTGAAAATCATAATCTAAACTTTAAAAAGTATATCCTTATATTATTTAAGAATGACCCAAATTGTCTTTTTATTGATTGCCTTTTGAAAATCTGCTGTTAGGAAATAATGTACATGTAGAATTTAGGAATGTCAGAAAATTATATTTTAAGAAATTTATTTACCTCCCAAAGCCAAATATCCTTAGAAGTTCTTTGTTATTTTAGTTTCACTCTATTTTGAGGGTCTTTTCCTTGTCATGAGTGCACAACGCCCACCTGTTCCAGCCCTGGTCCTGCATGGCCTCGCTCACCCCAGCCAACCCCTGGGCAGGCCTGATGACCACCAGGATGCCACACAGACACCACGGTCAGCAGGCGCTGACCTGACGCGTGAGGTGTGGGGAGGGGCTTCAGGAGAAGAGAGGAGGGGCAGTGAGGAGAATAAGGCAGGGCTGCCTGCAGGCTCCCAACCTGGAAGCAAGGCTTCCCCAGGCCTCCCACTTTGCCTTTGTGTGGAAGTGTCCATCAGCACTGTGTGGGCATCACGAGACTTGCTGGCCTCTGTGTGTGACAGCCTTCAGAAGGACCTTCCCCTCTCATCTGGAGAGCAGCAAGGTTTCTGAAAGGGGCAGGTCAGCAAGAGAGGGTCTCTCAAGCCTCCCATGTGGGACACCTTATTGGAAACCAGACACCCCAAGTGTGTGAGGTCCCACCTAGAATGACTGAGATTCGAGGTTTGAAAGTCTGTCACTAGTTTGCTAAGATGATGTCACATAATGTTTATTGTCCCAAGTTGAGAGAGAGAGAGAATGTTTTGGTCTGTGTGGCCCCCGTGCAGGGCGGCTGGTCTGAAGATGAAGTCTGCGGTGGTACTGATCAGGCCAGACACGCTCGTGTCACCTCATCACCTGGATCTCTTGTGGAGAAAACAGCGTGGTGTTTTTAAGCTGCTTGCATTCTCTCACAATATGCTGTTAGAAGGTTAATCAGTAAGGTTAAAATAGCACTAACCAGAAAGATGTTTAGCATTTTAAAAAGTTCTCCAGCAAGTATTGGAACTTCTAAAATACGTATATCATTTGTACAGGGTTATTCTTGGAAACTATACTTGAACCTTCATTATATAAATATATTCTACTTTTCCTTCTGAGTTGGAAATCATTTTTGACAAAACTGTTTTTGTACCATTGGAAAAGAAAAATGGTAATTTACATTCTTATTTATTTTGGCTGCATTATCCTTTAATTTTAGAGCCAAGAAGTCACTTAGCCTCACTTTGTAGCTGCTTTCTCGCTCCTTGCTAAGGTCTTCTGGAAAATCACCGTGCATCTTCTTCCTTAGGAAATGATGAGCGAATCAAGAGAAAGCCAGTCTCTGTTTATCACCCCTTGTCCTTTGTGGAGTCACCCTCTGTTTCAGCAGCAGCGCCTCCTTGGGGCTCCTGCCAGCCTCCTGTGCCAGCCTTGTCCGTAGTTCTGGGCCAGCCTGGCCTGCCTCTGGCCCAAGTGCTCTGGCTGCCCCCCGCCCCCTGCCCTGTCCTGTGTGTGCCCCTTGTGCCGTCATGCTGGCCTGCAGTTCCCGATCTGGGGCCCTTGTGTCCAGGCTTCCTTAGCAAATCATCCTGAAGGAGGAAGTTGGACTGAAGTCATCTGCTCTTGGTTTGTTAAGGCTTTTTTTTTTTTTTCTCTGAGAGACTTTACTGGCAGTCCTGCCTCCCAGCATTTGAAATACTCTTCTTCCGTGGGCAGAAGTGGGAATTAGGAATTTGCTCATGGAAAACAGCAGTCAACTCTGGAGTACTTGCAGAAACACATTCGTTGTCACGTTGCATTTGTGTATCTTGTTAATCCTGTACCTCTTGTCCTCATTGGAGGGCGTGACAGCTTGGACACTCCACGATGTTATGACTTGATTTTCTTATGTTCCAAAAATAACTTACTGCGAGGTGGTTATCATTGATTTTTCCACGGTACCCATCACATAGATGCCACGGATTTACATGCCTTTGTTGTACTATTCAGGAGATGTAACAAGCATTGTTTTTGATAGGATGTGAAACTGGTTCATTCTCTGGCCTGGGGTCCAGGTACCAAGATGGGCCTTGAAGAAGACAGCCCGTGGAAGGCTATTAGGAAGATTCTCATTAAACTCATCCTCAGTTTAAAGACTTTCTTGGTCTTAAGGATACTGCTAAAGCCATAGGCCTGCAGAGTCATCAGGACATATATTCCAATGAGTATTTTTTTAACAAAAATTAAATGTCATGTAGAGACTGCTAGTAGTGAAAGGGACCAGCAGATCTAAAAGATAAATGTCCTGGAGCCTCCGCAGGAGCCCATGGCATCCATACTGCGGGGGCGTGTGAGACACTCTGAGCCTTACTCAAACAAGTCACTCACTCCCATGCCAGGTGATTCTCAGCATATGGTGGTCTCAGGTTACGATAGGATCCTTGAGGATCTTGTTTTAAAGGATCTAGAAAACTCGGTGGTGTTAAGTTATTCATGTCTATTAAAAATTTCCTCATTAAAAGGGAGTCCTCAGGTCGGGGCTGTTCAGGGGAAAGGTGTCACCATGCACAACAAATTGTAACTTTAAAAAGCATGTTGATTTTTTTATAAATTTAAGTGTGCTTGGGAATTCCTTGAATTTTGTGCAATAAACTATTTTTTGTTAAAGATTTTTATATTTCATTGGGGGTGGCTTCATTTTCAGCTATATATTTTGTCATTTCTGGGAGTAACTTTTACCTCATGTTGTTAACCAACTCTATTCAAACACTTAAAAGAATTTTATTCTGCCAAAGCTTCAGATGGCTGTGAAATGTAGCTTCTTGTGACTGCTTTTGACCAAGCAGAAGAGCAGCACCTGGCCCGTATCTCTTCCTTCTTTTTGTAGCTTCACTCATTGCCATGTGCTAGTGATGATAGAGGTGGGAAGCGTTCACAGAGTAACGCTCCTTCACAGAGGAGACACTTCTGAGTAAACCACTCCTGAGGCTGCGGATGCACCACACACGTGCTTCCAGGTCTGGAGTGTTGTCCAGCCTCGGCCTCTGCTGACCATCCCTTGCCCACAGCAGTCTCAGCCTTGTGGCTCCCCAGTCTCACCCATCTTTTTCATTCACACTTTCTTTTCAATCAATGAGAGTAAACCGGATGTAGATTCTTTATTTAAATGTTATCGTTCTTCAGTTAAATGTTATAACCAGCATGGTAAAAAATGTACAGAAAATGAGAAGTTAATCAGTGATCACAGAATTTATTTTGTGATGGGACAGATACATGTTTTATTGTGCTTCTGCCTCATTAGTGTTTATAAGCAATTTAGGGTCAGGCATTCCGTGTACCACCCAGACCTAAATGAAACTGCTCTGACTGCCTCCTTTTAGATCTTAACTTCCTGAAACATTGCGATGCAAATTCTCATCTCTATAATCAGTAGTCGTGAAGGGGGTGATCATAGGTATTAACTTTTTCCTTTTTCTGTAAAGCTGCTACACATTTGCAGGCCCCAAACAAATGAGTTGATGGATGTATTTTTAAGCTGTATCTCCTTCATCACATAGAAGTTCTCTGCTGTACTGTCCTAACAGTCATACAGTGGGTATTACAGGAGCGGTCCAAGTGAAGATTTATGGGCAGCTTCTTCCTGGCTCCAAGGGGGCTGGAGTACCGGCAGAAACACGTGCTGAGTGCGGGGCCGAGGATGTGACGCTGAGTCCTCCAAATCACGCAGGCTTCTCTGTCGTCTTGCAGACTAGGTGGGGAGTAGAGAGAGGATTACTAATGCCATGGTACCCAGTGTGGTGGATAAGCATGATAGTTGTTGGAAAAGTCTCCAAGCCTTCCCCTTAGATGAGGCGGAATTCTTAGCCATCAGCAGTGGCCCATACCAGAAGCAGCGTTTATTGGAATTCTGCTTGCCTTTATGCCTGTTTCACTTGGCGAAGAATGTTGCAGCTAAGAGTAAAAGTTTTCTTTGGCCGTGGCCGTGCTTTTTTCGTGGAAACAGGAGAGGTGTTAAACTGTGTTGCTGATCCTTTTGTCTGCCTAATGGGTGGCGGGGCCAAAGGGGGGGACCGGGAGTCGGGGGGCGGCACTCCTATGCCAGGCCCCTTCTCTCATCCCAGCTCATCTGTGTAGAGTGGGCACCTCCAGGAGCTCAGAGCAGCCTCTGCCCCAAGCAGTATGCTTCTGGGCCAGGTTGGAATTGGAAACGTGTGAATCACTGCAGCATCTGGAGGTGGAAGCATCTAGAAGTTCTCATCAACTCAGCCTTCCTTCACCTGGTCTGGGAATTGCTGGAGAAAGTGACCCGTGGGGTTCTTACGCATAATCTGCAGGTTAGAACATGACACACAAATGTTTCTGGGCTCATGAGTTCTCACAGGACCTTCATTTGTTTCTGAGCTTTCAGCGTGCATTTCTAAATACCTGATAGACATTTCAAAGTGATTTTCCTATACTTGAGCCCTGGTGTGCTGAAAGCCAAAGGGATCGCCTTCATCCAGAAAACAGACCCTTCCCTTGACTGACTGACTTACAGTGATGAGTCCCCCTGGCCTCCTAACCCTCAGGGGCTCCTCCTCGCTGGTCTGGTCCAGCCCACAGTTCCTTCACAGCCCAGGTCTCTGCTTCATGCCCCCTTCCTTCTCCACATCAGCTTGGAACCTGGCTTAGCTATAGACCCAGCCCTGTGGCGGTGTCCAGGCCTTCAGAGGCACATCCTCCTTGCTCTGCTGCCCGGAACATATGCTTGCTAGCCCTGCAGGTGGCCTGCTGCCCTGTAGGACTAAGTTCTATACACACGGCCCTGATTGGCCTCTCTCACTTCTCGGTGGAACTTTGACTGGACTCCAGAGCCCTCACCAGTGCTGTCCTCCTCTGCCTCCCCAGACACACGCGCACATGTGGGCAGTCACATGTAGGAGACTAGCACACCAGGCTGTCCCCTGATGAGCAGAAAATAGGCCTGGGTCAACTTTTGTAAAACCTTCCCTGAGGGCTTCCCTGGGGGCTCAGTGGTAAAGAGTCCACTGGCCAATGCAGGAGGCACAGGTTTGATCTCTGGTCCAGGTCCTATGCGCTATGGAACAACTAAGTCCTTGCACCACAACTTTTGAGCCTGTGCTCCTAGAGCCCAGGAACTGCAACCACCGAGGCCATGCACTGCAACTCCTAAAGCCCAAGCGCCTAGAGCCCATGCTCACAAGAGAAGCCACCGCAAAGAGAAGCCCGAGCACCGCAACTACAGAGTAGGCCCTGCTCACCACGAGAGAAAAGTCCACGCAGCAGCAATCACCTAGCACGGCCAAAAACAAAATAAGTAAATCTTAAAAAAAAAAAAAAAAAAAAAAAACGGAAGTAGGGATCAGAGTAGGAGACAAACTGCAATCATGAATTAGATTAAACCAGCTCCTCTCCCAAAAAGACCATCACATCTCTTAATTTTCTCTTCATTTGTAGAAATCCACTTCTACCTACAGGGATTTACATCTCAAATTCATTTCTACCTCAGAGGTGAATCGTGGCCAATACAGTGTTGGCTTCTTTTAACAGTGGAATTGTGTACCACCACCACCCCCCACACCATCCCAGTCTCGTTTGTAGACTGCATTAGATGGCAGTTAGGAGGATCCAGCCATAATAGGATTCCTATTGTTAGCTGGATTCCACAAAAAATCCTGGTATTAAGATACTTGTTAGGCTGGTAAAGCTGCTATGAGACCCTGAAATTTAGTGCCTTAAATGAGAGAAGTTTCTCTTTCATGAAACAGCCCAAGAAGTAAAACAGAACTGAGAAGGGCAGCTTCTGGTGGCTTCTAACCTCCAGCCCCACCTGTGGTCTAGGATAGCTGCTCCAGGACCAACTTCCTGTCTGCATTTCCCAATAGGAAGGCATATTGCATATCCTCATCCAAGAGTACTGCTCCCTAGCAGTGTACACTGTCTGTTGCCTCCACTTAATCACTGGGCCACAGGATGTGTGTTTAGCTGGACAACAGTGTGTCCAGCTCCAGCTGGGACTTCTGTCATTAAGAGAATGGATGATACTGGCAACAGCCTCTATCACCATAGACAGTCTCTCAAATCAGTCCTCTCCGCTCTGAATCACTGGGATTTATGATTACTATAACAAAATCCCTCACAAAGGAGGCTGATACTGCTACCGCTTGAGTGCAAGCTCAGTTGCTCAGTCATGTCCAACTCTTTTTGATCCCACGGACTGGCTCTTCTGTCCATGGGATTTTTCAGGCAAGAATACTGGAGTGG
>SJYV01043317.1:0-11077 GCA_006410875.1 Neotragus pygmaeus | reverse complement strand
GAAAAGTACAATACAATAAGGCAGGCATATTCTTATTTTTGGGGGTACATGCTCAGGAAATACCAGGGGGAAAACCTTGCACATCAGATCTCTGCCACATGATTCCTCACGCTGGCTTCCGGCAGTAAGTGAAATACAAATTAAAACCACAACTAATTACCTCTTCCCATCCATATTAAAGATTGGCAATAAACTGTATTCAATATCCTATAATAAATCCCAATGTGAAAATATATACATACATAGATAAACACTTACATGTATATGTATGTGTACCTGAGTCACATTGCTGTACATCAAAGATCAGCACAGTATTGTACATTTACTATACTTCAATTGAAAAAGAGATCGACAACATCTGATGTTGTCAAGAACATATATATATTAGAATTCTTTCATGTTGCTTGTTAAAGTAAAAGATGATGCTTTGATTTTGGAGAACTACTGGTCAATTGTCAAGAATACAGATATATTAGAATTCTTTCGTGTTGCTTGTTGAAGTAAAAGATGATGCTTTGATTTTGGAGAACTACTGGTCAATTTCTTGTAAGTTTAATGTATACCTACATGGCAATTTCTGTTCCAAGAGGAATAGAAATGCACTTTCTCAGAGGCTTGTAAATGAGTGCTATATTCATTTTATTCATAGAGGTCCAGAATTGCAAACAACTCAAATAGCCATCAGCTGGAGAAGGAATAAACAATTTTTTGGAACACTAACGTAGTGACATATTCCTTATAAATAAAAATAAATTACTTTTATTTTTATGGAAAGACATAAAAACATGGGGAAACATGAATGAACCCAGAAATGTGGTGAGTGAAAGAAACCAGGTACCGAGAGAGCACGTATTCTGGGCACACATTCATATAAAGTGCAGGAAGAGGCTCGCACATTTGAGCAGTGGGATGGAAATCAGAGGAGCGACTGCCTGCAGGGGTGGGAGGGACTGGAGGGGCAGGTGAGCAGACTCTTGAAGTGATCAAAATGTTCTGAATCTTGATAGGTGTGTATATGCCAAAATCCGTACAATCAAGTTCTCTGCATTTCATAGCATGTAGATTTTTACCTCAAGTTTTTGAAAAAAGGGAACATGGATAGCCTGATATAACTTACTCAGAGTGAGTCTACGTTCTCCTCCCAAAGTTCATTACATGCTTTCCTTTGAAACTATGGCCAATCATAAACCAGTCTCCTGCTTCTTGTTGTTGAGTCACTAAATCGTGTCTGACTCTTTGGCTACCCTATGGACTGTAGCCCATTAAGCTCTTCTGTGCATGGGATTTCCCAGACAAGGATACTGGAATGGGTTGCCATTTCCTTCTCCAGGGGATCTTCCTGACCCACGTCTCTTGCATTGCAGGCAGATTCTTTATGAGCAGGCCACCTAGGCAGCTCATGCTTCCTCTTCTGCTGACAGTCATCTGGATGTTTTGAGCACTGACCATCAGGCAGGAGAACTGGCCCTTTTCCTCAGATGATCTCTGCTCTCTCCCCAGCACGCTCCTCTGAGCATCACTGTGGTGAAGGAGGGCTGCTCCTCGTGTCCATTTTTTCAGTGGGAACCCCAATGCACAGTGGTACTCAGTTAATTTCAAGCAAAGCTCTTCACTGCTCCTGGAGTCAGGGAATGTGGGTTTTATTACTGGTTGGGGAACTAAGACCCCCATATGCTGCAGGGCAACTAAGCCGGAGCATTGCAACCACTGACCCATGCTCTGGAAGCCTGCGTGCTGCAATGAAAGGCCCCATGTGCCGCACCTGAGACCTGATGCAGCCCAATAAATAAACATTTTAACAAAGAATGTAAGTGGAAAAGGACACACACAGCTATGATGACTTCTCTTACAAACTCTGTCCGCTTTGTTGCTTTCTCCTCTCCCTCCTCCTTTTCTCCATTTTGGTCGCCGTGAAAATGGGCCGCTCAGATCTCCTGCTGAGGGGACCCTCATTCAGTCATGGACCCGATGGTGCCCCCGTGGAGGCCCCACCATCTGTGACTCCGTATCTTCTTGCATGATCCCTGCATCCAATGGTTGAGCACCACAGGGGTGGCAATCTGGGCCCACACACACGAGAAGGGGACTCATCTGATGGGCCACTTTGGCGTGAGGACTTGCCATCAACCTGGCCAAAACTTTCTTGGAATGTGCTGCTGTCTGAGACTCATTCTACGTGATCCTCCTCCTTCCTCTCCCTCACATCTTTGACCCACGCCATGGTCTGAAGTTTCTCCTTGCCTTCTCCCGCTCTCTGCTTTGTCCTTCATGGGGATTTGCTCAAATCCCGACTTGGGGTCCACTTCTCACAGATACAACTTAACACATTCCTCTTTATCCTCATCTCTCTCTCTTTCCATCGACCTTTCTCACCCCTTCTCTTCCTTTAGTTCTTCCTTCGTCTTCCTTTGTTTTTTTTGCTGTTTATCCCCACTTGACTATCTGTGGGATTCTGTTTCCAGAGATATTGGAAATCAAACTGTCCACGGGATGGAACATGGCTGGATGACAGAATAGAGTTGACAATTTTACCTTGTCTAGCCCAAATCAGTAAACGTGTGTTTAATTAACTGTGAAGATATGAAGAAGTGGGGAAGGCTGGCCAGAAGATAAGAAGCGCCCAGGTGGAGTTTGAGAGAGCACAGATTTGTTGGAGTGCACAAAATCTCCAGAGGAGTGGATGCAATATGGAAGAATATTTCAGTTCAAGATGAGGAAAAATGTACCAAAGAAAGACTGACGCATAAACAAAACAGCTGCCTTAGCAAACTGACAGTTCTCCACTAGCAGACATTCTCACACTGATTCAAGCTGAGAATTGGTTAAGATTTTTAGTTGCAAATGAGTCCTGGCAGGAGAACGTGAATGCAAAATCTTCCAAGCAGGGAAGTTCTTTCCTTGCCAACCACTGGAAATTTAAGTGTACAGCCACTGAGGATACTTTATATACTTTGATAATTAACATTATGGATCAGCAAATAGTTGTATCAAAATATACTTTGGTTGAGTTAGGTTATAACAACCACAGCTATAATGATAACAACAAAGTCTTTAACTAATTTCACTGTCTGATGTAATAAACACAATGACTCAACTTGGTCTTCTGCAAGAAATCATGATATACAACCAGTGAATAGTGAACATTTAGAACCCTTAATGGGAAGTGTCATGTATATACAGATAGGCTGCTACTCAACATTTTTCTGAATACCTTGCCCAATGCAAGAAGACAAGAAAAGAAGTAATATGTAATAAGGAAGAAATCAATGGCTATTTTGGAAGATAAGATGTTCGCCTATTTAAACGTATCAAGCAAAAGAAAATAACACCACACTTGAAACACATTTCAGTAATAAAAGAGTTCAGTAAGAGGGCTGGGTGAAAAAATCAACATATGATAAAAGGTTTCCTCATACAGAAAACCCCAATTCTTTCCTTGAACTCTAGATTCATATATACATAATGCTTGCTCAGTAACACTTCTTACATTTCTTCTTTCTTCCTTTCTCTCACAGGTGTCTATGCAGTCCGTATTATGTATCAGACCTTCTCTGAGTCACTGGTTAAGGAGTATAGCAAAAGAGAAAAGCAAATTCCTGCCCTCATGGACCTTGCACTGTAGGGTAACCAGATGATTGAAAATAAATATTACATATGGTGCATTTAATGGTGATAACCTCTAATGGAAAAATAAAGCAAGGAAAAGAAAGGGAGGATTTATGGGCAGGGGGTTAGGATTTTAGGTAGGATGGAAGAGGAGGCCTTACTGAGAGGGTGTAGTGATCTGAGGGAATGGAAGACCAGAAATCTGGCAGAAGAACTCTCCAGAAGCGTAAGGGCCCTGAGCTAGTGGCCTTACTTGCATATTCTTGCAATGCTGAGAGCCAGTGGATCTGGAGTAGAGGCAGGGAAGAGAAAGGTTGCAGGAAAGAGGGTCATTTAGAAATGCCAAGTCACTGTACGGAGGTTGCTTTAGTGTGAGAGGGAAGGATGCTGTTGGCAGACTCTGAGTGAGAGTGGCCTGATTTCTACTTGTCACTCATGATAGGCTCTGGGTAGTCTTCCCAGCACACTCTGAACCTTGCTCTCTCCCCCCATTTCCACACACGAGGTGGATTCTCCCTCCCTTAGTCTCTCAGGCCCTGGTCCTTGGCTCCTCTGTCCTTGTAGGTCCACATCAAATCCACCATCAAATCCTGTCGTCCTCACCTTTAGTATGTAAAGGTAATCTTCTCTTCAAGATTTGGGCTGCTGGTCTAAGATATAATTCTCTCTCTCTAGCGCTACAGCAGGAGACTCTAAGTGGTCCCCTACTTCCGTTCTTGACCATCTACACTGTATGTTTCATGGAGGGGTTCAGAAAGATTCTTTAAAATACAAAAACCAAACCATGCATTCCCCTACTCAGAACTCTCTGATTGCTTCCTATCACGTTTATGAAACACATGATAGTCTTTAACATGGACTGAAGGGCGCGCAGCATCTTCTCCTGCCGCCTCCCCACCTCACCTCTTCCCGTTTTTGCCTCACTCACTCTAGTCCCAAATCATCGCGCACCTTGTTATCTCTCAAGCATTCCTAGCTCATGCCCTCCTGAACACCACTCCACTTTCTGTAATCTCTGCAGAGAATACCCTTCTTCAGGATTCACTAGCTCACTTAATGCCAGCCACTGCTCAAGCTTCATCTTCTAAGAAAAGACTTCCCATGTAGCCTGTTAAATAGAATTTCCTTATCAATGTATTTCAAATATGAAAGTTCTCTACAAATTAATCTACAGGATCAGAGAAATCCCTCTTCTAAAAAAAATTTCCAATGAAATTTGTGTGCTGCTTGACAGATTGATTGTAAAGTTTGTGTGAAAGAAAAATTGCAAGATGAAGTAGACCAAATCATTGTTTTTTGTCTTGATTTTATAAAGGCAAACATGAGAAGAGATGCTCCATGGAATATCAAAATACAGTACAATGCTTAGGTAGTTAAAGCAGCATGCTATTTGTGTGATAAAAAATATTAAAATGAATGGAACAAGGGCAAGAAATACAGTCATGTAAATATCAACTTCTAGTGTATGATAAGGCTGTAAAGGAGGCATTTCAAATTCATGGAGAAAGGTTAGATTACTAAATAAAGGACACTGGAACAAATGTCCAATCATATAATGACAGATAATATCATAAATCATAAAACAGGAGAAGAAAAGATAAATATTTTCTGTGTTTATTTGGTATATAAAAGTTCTTCCAAAACAAAGTACAGAATTTAGAGACCATGAGAAAATGAGAAATATAGAAAGATTTGACCTAATTAAAATAAAAATAAAATCTGATTAATAAATGACAACATAAACAAAATCAGAAACTTTTACTCTAATAAAAAATTATAATTACCTGGGATGCTAAAAATAACACCTATTAACTAATAAGGAAAAGGGCACCCAATGTGAATGGCCAAAGCCTTTGGCTAAATAAAGCTTGTGTGAGAAATACAAAATAACAATGAACAACATGAAAGATGATCGATGTCAGGAACAGTCACGGGAGGGAAAATGAAAACACCGATGTGACTTTTTTTGCTTAAAGATTGTAACTTTAAATCGACAGCATCAAGTGCTGACCACATTTTGGTTTTAGACCCACGGGTTTGCTTCCTGTAGCTGCTGGATTAGTAGGTGTGGTAGTGGGAGTGGCTACTTCTCTTTGAACTCCTTGATTCCCAGGCCCATGCGTTGTGGGGAGAACGTCCAGATAACTGTCTGACTTGCAGCGTGGCTGTGTATCCTGCAAGACACAACCCGTCCTCTTAGGACCTTGAATCCCACCGCACCATGGCTGTCTCCAGTATACCATCTTACCTTTCAATCAGGCCATCCGCTTCCTGAAGGGTGATGGAGTGTGCAGTAAGACCACTTAATTCCATGGGCACGGGCCCTCGACTGCCCTCTCTTTGCTGTGAAAGGGTTCTCTGACCAGCTGCAGTGCTGGGAGGAGCTTCATGTTGGCAGACGATGCATCCTGTGAGCCGACGGTGGTGGAAGAAGCGATCCAGGCACGGAAAGGCAGATTCCACATCCACAAGACGTGTTTATTCCTGTGCGGCTGCGTCTCTGCCTCCTCGGTGACGTGCGGCGCTTAATGTAATCAGCCTGTCACCAGGTGGCCAGCTGGTCCCCCGGGGGTGGTTCTAAACCCTAGGCAGCCCTAGCTATGGCCTCACGGCAAGTGGCGATGGGACGGGATCTGGTGCCAGGTGGGTCTACGATACTTGCTCAGCCTGGAAAGATGAGGGAAGGAAGGGCTCTGGGATGACCTGGAGCCGGAGCCCAGTCTCGTGAGATGAAAAGGGGTTTCCTGGGAGATGTGGCAGGTGAAGTTATGCCCAGCTGGACACCAGTGATACTGCAAAAGGGCAGGGTAGCAGACCCTGACATCAGTGCAGTTTCTCCCAAGAAACGGCCGCAGGGTTTGTGTGATGAGGGCTGGGGGCTGGCAGGTCTGTGAATCACAGACCGCAAGGCATCCCATGCTTTTCAGATCCTTTTCCCTTGCAGGTCATACAGTTCCCTGTGCTACATAGGAGGTCATCGGTGTTTATCTGTTTTATATGCTGTTGTTGTTTTGTGGCTCAGTTGTGTCCAGCTCTTCGTGACCCCATGGACTGTAGCCCACCAGGCTCCTCTGTCCATCGGATTCCCTAGGCAAGAATACTGGAGTGGGGTGCCATTTCCTTCTCCAGGGGACTTTATATGAATATGAAAATCACAGCTTCCTAAGTTATCCCTCCCCTCAGTCCCCTTTCTCTTTTTGTAACCATAATTTTATCTTCTGTGTCTGTTGAGTCTCTTACTGTTTTGGAAATAAGTTCATTTGTGTCTTTTTTTATTTTAGATTCCAAATATAAGTGATATTGGTTTTTCCAGTAGTCATATATGGATGTGAGAGTTGCACCATAAAGAAAGCTGAGCACCAAAGAATTGATGCTTTTGAACTGTGGTGTTGGAGAAGACTCTTGAGAGTCCCTTGGACTGCAAGGAGATCCAACCAGTCCATCCTACTTAAAGGAGATCAGTCCTGGGTATTCATTGGAAGGACTGATGCTAAGGCTGCAACTCCAATACTCTGGCCACCTGATGTGAAGAAGTGACTCATTTGAAAAGACACTGATTCTGGGAAAGATTGAAGGCGGGGGGAGAAGGGGACGACAGAGGGTGAGATGGTTAGATGGCATCACTGAATCAATGGACATGAGTTTGAGTAAACTCCAGGAGTTGGTGATGGACAGGGAGGCCTGGTGTGCTGCAGTCCATGGGGTCACAGAGAGTCGGACAGGACTGAGCGACTGAGCCGAACTGAACTGATGAGCGATATCATGTGGTGCTCGTCTCTGTCTGACCTACCTCACTTTGTAGGGTAATCTCCAGGTTCATCTGTGTTGCTGCAAACGGCATGATTTCATTCTTGTTTATATTAATCTCTCTTAGGAGGCAAGGACACAGATGGAAGGAGAGGAAGCAACTTGCCCATGAGCACAGGGGTCTCAGGTGAAGGAGCCAGGGTCACCCAGGGGTCCCCCAACCCCTGCTCCATGCCTCTGTCTCCATCTCTCTCTCTCTCTCTCCCTCTGCCTTCCTTTCTCCTGACTCCCCAGGCACCTGGGTGGACGTCTCCTGAGGCTTTTTCCATCGGGCCCTCAGAATGGCATGTTTCTGGCTGCCTCGGGGACTGGGTCTTCCCCAGCTGCCCTCGGAAGCCTTGTCACTTAGGTCGACAGAAGATGCAGCCCGCCTCGCCCATCAGCCAGCGTGGCAGGAACCCAATCTTCCAGCAATGTCTGCTGAAGGGATGCCCCCTCTCCTTAGCTCAGAGGTGAGCGGCTGGGCGGGCCATGCCATGGACCACTTCTCCACACCTCTGGGCGCAGGGTGGAGGGCTTCTCGCCTGGTGTCTGAGCTGCAATTCTGGGAGGGAGTCTCAGGGCAGCCCGAGTTCCACGCGTGCCTGTGCCTGCTTCCCACTGGAGAGGCGTCTCCTGCAGAGGACGGTGGTCACTGGGTCGGGTTAAGAGGCGTCTCCTGCAGAGGACGGTGGCCACCGGGTCGGGTGTACTCCACGTGTGCCTGGGTGGCACTCACAGCGTGACGCGAGCGAGGAAGCCCGGCCCAGTGGTTTAGGCTCCGGGCTGCCGCGAGCAGAGTGCTGGGGTGGGAGGAGGCCCCCCAACCTGTCCCAGGTCCCCAGGATTCCTGAGAGCTCCTGGTTCTGCTCTGCACCCCAGCACTACAGGTTTAACGTCCTGGGCTGGGAGCAGGTTGTCATTCAGCATGATCTGTTCTTCCCCTTGAAGACTGGCTCAGACACGGTGAGCTGTTTTTCTCACCTTTTCGGGGAAGTCGAAGGTTTCGCTGTCCTTAGACCTGCGGCATTTCCGAGCCTCACTTGCCCCCCTGGCATTGCTCTATGAGATTTCAGTGTTTCCATGTTTTCTGACGGCATTCCTGCAGTTCACGGCTCCCAACACCCCTCAGATCCAGCCCACCGCATCGCTTCCTGCTGGGTCCTCACTTTCTAGAGAAGCTCTGTCTTGAGTTTTTGGCGTTGCTGGTACAATCAGGTGGCTTGGTGGTAAAGAATCTGCCTGCCAATGCAGGAGCCGCAAAGGACATGGGTTTGATCCCTGGGTCGGGAAGATCCCGGAGAAGGAAATGGCAACCCACTCCAGTGTTCTTGCCTGGAGAATCCCTTGGACAGGAGTCAGGCGGGCTACAGTCTGTGAAGTCGCAAAGAGTCAGGCATGACTGAAGTGACTTAACAGGCATGCACACTGCTCTTAAAGGCATCCCTCTCTCTGGAAATCTGACGGCTGGAAGCAGCTCCCTTGACCACTTCTGGGGGATCTAGCGGTTTGCTGGTGACTCTTTGCTTCTCTTGTCCTCAGCTTTCTAGGCTGGGACAGGACACTTACGGTCCCAGGGCAGGAGGCGCCAGCCTGTTTTACCCCGGGACTCAATGGGCTCACACTCGGCAGCAAGTGGGTCCCTGGGCTCTCCTTCCGGTCCTTTGACTTCCTGATGCCTGGGACCCAGTGTGGGAGTCCCAGATGCTGGAACTGGTCCCAGGCTGTCAGGTGAGTCTGTGAGCAATCCCACCCATCCTGCCATCCCCTCATCCACCCCCGAGCTCTGACCTGTTGGGAGGGACAAAGGGGGAGGACATGGGAGCCCCGAGCTGTGAGATGGTGGCCTCACTCCCAGGCACATTAGGAAACAGCGGGTCCAGTGGAGACTGCAGAGGTGTAGGCTCTGATGAACTCAGGTTCAAGTTTTGGCTCCACCACGCACGACGGGTCACTTGTGTTTAGAAATGAAAGTTCTCTCCGTCTCATTTGCCAAGTATATATAAGAACGATGATTGTACAATAAGAATTAACCATTCAACAGTATCTCAGTAAGCACTTCTCTGTGCCACCAGGGAGCCCTGAGTGCAGGCTCCATCTAACCCCGCCCAGGAGGGTGGGGGCCACACCACTGGCAACCAGGGCAGCTGAGCCTCGGGGAGACTGACACTTGTCCACATCCCACCGAGCCGTGGAGGAGGGCAGGGTGCCCCCCGTCCTGGGGCACAGCCCCCACCCCCGGGGNACACCACTGGCAACCAGGGCAGCTGAGCCTCGGGGAGACTGACACTTGTCCACATCCCACCGAGCCGTGGAGGAGGGCAGGGTGCCCCCCGTCCTGGGGCACAGCCCCCACCCCCGGGGCTGAAGCTCCACCAGGGAGGCAAGCAGATGTGAGCTCTCAGAAGGCAATGAAAGACAGCATCAGAGACAGATGTACAGAGCCGCCATTCTCAAACTCAGGCGAGTTTGCACACCCCCTGGGCACCGTGTGAGCACGCGGTCTAGGCCTCGGCCAGGGAGGCATCTGAGACCCTGCCCGTGTAACCAAGTCCAGCTGGCATGAGGCCACCCTGTCTGGAGATGGCCACGGGCCTTTCTGTGAGCTGGGCGCTGCAGGGGGAAGTGGATTCGGATCCCGGGAGTCGGAGCCCTGGGAGAAGAGGGCTGTCCCAGCAGGGAGGCCTCAGGGCCAGCCACCAGCTGCCCCCTCCCGAGCTGCCCTGTCCACAGCCAGCTGCTCAGACCCCCAGCCCCCAGCCTCTGCGGCCCCCTTCACAGTCTTTCCTGGGTGTGTGAACCCCGACCTTCACTCCTCCTCTGGCTGAGGGCTCTCTGCAGTCCACCCGCAGCCCCGTGGGAAGCGGGGCTGGGCCCTGGGACATGTTTCAAGGGCAGCCTCAGGGGACTGCCTTGTCTTGTCCAGTTTCTGCCTGACCTTGACCTTACAGAGGACCCTGGACATCGCTCCTCACCGTGGCCCAGATGCCTGNCCACCCGCAGCCCCGTGGGAAGCGGGGCTGGGCCCTGGGACATGTTTCAAGGGCAGCCTCAGGGGACTGCCTTGTCTTGTCCAGTTTCTGCCTGACCTTGACCTTACAGAGGACCCTGGACATCGCTCCTCACCGTGGCCCAGATGCCTGTGTGTGTATGTGTGTGCGTGCGCGCATGGTGCTGGCGAGCGTGCGTGGCCGCGTCTGTGCGAGGGCACATGCATGCCGGGGGCCGCCCCGCCCATATCCGTGCTGGAGAAGGAGGGGGGTCTCCCCGCGTCTCCCTTCGCTCCCTGCTCTGCCGACGGTGGTTCACTCACTGCCCAGGCCAGGGAGAGGAGTGCGCCGTCTTCTCCCCCACCATCCCTCCCTCTGTGCTTAATAGTCTGGAGGTTTACTTATTGCAACAGCCTTTTTTTTTTTTTAACCAAAATAAATGAGCTTTGCTTTTCTGCACTCCCATTAATCGTGATTTATAAGAATTTAAAAGTCTTCCAGAAGAGCATTTGTATTTGGAAGCCCTAAATCTCAGGAAGTAGCTTTCTCTCAGAACACACACCATCACACACACACCATAGCACACATGATCACACAACCCCCATCACACACATCAAACACACATACACACACAACACACACAACCACACACACCATCACATACATCAGACACCCCCCCACCCCCCCACACCCAC
>SJYV01043316.1:17696-38419 GCA_006410875.1 Neotragus pygmaeus | reverse complement strand
CACAAGCTGGAATCAAGATTGCCAGGAGAAATATCAATAACCTCAGATATGCAGATGACACCACTCATACAGCAGAAAGTGAAGAGGAACTAAAGAGCCTATTGATGAAGGTGAACAAGGAAAGTGAAAAAGCTGGCTTAAAGCTTAACATTCAGAAAACTAAGAAAATGGCATCTGGTCCCATCACCTCATGGCAAATAGATGGGGAAGCGATGGAAACAGTGACAGACTATTTTTGGAGCTCCAAAATCACTGCAGATGGTGACTGTGGCCATGAAATTAAAAGACGCTTAGTCCTTGGAAGAAAAGTTATTACCAACCTAGACAGCATATTTAAAAGCAAAGACACTACTTNCGATGGAAACAGTGACAGACTATTTTTGGAGCTCCAAAATCACTGCAGATGGTGACTGTGGCCATGAAATTAAAAGACGCTTAGTCCTTGGAAGAAAAGTTATTACCAACCTAGACAGCATATTTAAAAGCAAAGACACTACTTTGTCAACAAAGGTCCGTCTAGTCAAGGCTATGGTTTTTCCTGTCGTCATGTATGGATGTGAGAGTTGGAGTTAAGAAAACTGAGTGCTGAAGAATGGATGCTTTTGAACTGTGGTGTTGGAGAAGACTCTTGAGAGTCCTTTGGACTGCAAGGAGATTCAACCAGTCCATCCTAAAGGAAATCAATCCTTAATATTCATTGGAAGGACTGATGCTGAACCTGAAACTCCAACACTTTGGCCACCTGATGCAAAGAACTGACTCATTTGAAAAGACCCTGATGCTGGGAAAGATTGAAGATGGAGGAGAAGGGGTTGATGGAGAATGAGATGGTTGGATGACCTCACCAACTCAATGGACATGAGTGTAAGTAAACTCCAGGATGCACAGGGAGGACTGGCATGCTGCAGTCCATGAAGTCGCAAATTGTCACACACAACTGAGTGACTGAACTGAACTAAACTGAACTGAGAAAGTTGGACCCGATGAACCTATTTGCTATGCAGCAACAGAGACAGAGAACAGACTTTTGGACACGGTTGGGGAAAGAAAGGCTGGGACAAATTGAGAGTAGCATAGAAACATATATATTATCATATGTAAAATAGATAACTAGTGGAAATTTACTGTATGATGCAGGGAGCTCAAACCTTGTGTTATGTGACAACCTAGAAGGATGGGACGGGGTGGTAGATGATAGGGAATTTCAAGAGGCAGGGGCATATGTATATCTATGATGATTCATGTTGAAGTGTGGCAGAAATTGACACAACATTGTAAGGCATTTATCTTCCAATTAAAAATAAATAAAAAATTTAAAAGTGCTTAGCTTTAAAAAAAGTGCTTAGCTTATGTAAAGTGTTTACTGCCTATATGTAAGTACGTTTACAAATGTCGTGTTTTCCCTTTAAATTCCTGTAAAACTCTAACACAAAAGAAAAAAATGATCACTGGCCAGTTTGTTAAGTGGTTGTCAGTTTTGCATTATTAATAAAAAAATGAAGAATCATTTTCAAATATGTATTCCATTTCCTACCTGCATGCAATTCCTAAATGAATACTGAAAATAACTAACATTATTATTACATTTAGGAGAAAAGAGATACTCTTCAGCTTCTTGTTCACCTCTTAATAGCTCGCACACTACTATAATGGACTTGAATACATGCTGAAGAGCAGAGTGTAATAGTTACTGGTTTACGTCTCAGGCAGGTTAATAGGTTTTCAGACTTCATTTAGCACCACATTTTCAGACCATCATAAGTCTGAAATTTACTTCCATGCTGACAGTTTAATGTTTGAATAAGCAAGGGCTTAACTTATTTTAACTTCTAAACCTTAGGACCTCTCTCTTAGAGCTATAAAATTGACATTTCAGCATGATTTTTTTTTTCATCATGTGTCTTTCAAATGTGCACATGTTACAATATCTAAAACAGCTGTCCATGTTTACATTTAAAGTCTTTCAAATATATATATATTTTCTTCAAGATGCCATTTGTATAGAAAGGAAAATAAGCAAATTGACTACTTTTTTTTTTTTACATCCTTTCTCCCCTCTCTTTCTCCTTCATTCCTTTTCTGTCTCTGTTTTGTTCTGATATTTCTTTCAGTTTTCTTTTCCTTCTCTTCTTTCTTTTTTTATTGGGTACATCAAATAGCTTTAACAATTATTCATGCAGAGTGAGGAATTCCAGAATTTAAATCTGCACTCTGCCTTTTAATTCGTTAGGGTTTCACGTGCATATATCAGAAGTGAAATGTTCTACTATATATCATGCTTAACCAAGTAGAGGTCAAAGAACTAAATCATTGCATTCATAAAAGTAAAATGTTGTGCTTTCCAATTGCCATCAGTTTGGGAGACTCTCACTTCCAATTACCAAAATGACCTTCAAATCTGACACCGACCACTTTGTAGTAAAATTTATTACAATTGGGACATGACAGTACAAAATAAATGACATGGATAAAATACCTGTTTTGATGGTAATAAGATTTTATATTCAACTTTCTGCTTGATTGTGTTTTTCCTTATTCTTTATTTTGCCTTTTGTTTATAAGATTATATTGCTATTTAAATGTGTAAACTTAAAAAATTTTTAATATAGACTCACAGATGGCTAGGGATTAACATCCTTTGTCAAAAAGTATTTTGTATCTTAATATTTCACATTTTATTAATGTGGGAGAGGGGAGCACTTGTAAATTTCAGGTTAGACAATGAAATATTACGTCAATGTTTCATAGAACTAATTTGGAATTTCCTTATGATACACTTCTAGGATGTCAGTAAGAAGTAAAAGCTAATAATCATCAGCTGCTTACTATCTGTGAGAAAGATGAAAATGGATAATAATAACTATGTTCTATATGCAAGAACTTAGGTTTTTCCCAAGTGCTTTCCTGGGAATTTACTCAGAATAACTCAAGTTGTGTTAAAAGAGCAACACATTCCAGAGAAACCAGGTAACTGTCAAAATAATAAAGCTAGGAAGGAGAGGAATTCAAAAGCAAGACTAGACTGCCTGTTTTCATAATATTCCCATTGTTATGTACTTATAACTGGTAGGCGGACTAAAATCATTCAACCCAGTTTGCCACTTTTATTTGAAAATAAATTCCAAAGATGTAACAAAATTTGACAAAGTTCAAAAAAACACTTCTTTTGCGATTTATTTTTTCACTCCTCTAGCCTTTCTTCCTATATCACATGCACTAAGAGGTCATCATTTAATGAAAACAAGGGGTCATGTAAAGGCCAAAACTTATGCCAAAACTCAATGAAGTCACTTTACAAAACAAACAAACAATATAATGATGAAAACATAATATAAAAACTTCTGAATTTGTATTATTTTTCTGTGGATATTTTTGCTATGTAAATTCTATTTATGCTATTAAGCATGAAAGTACCTGGGGAGTGGGGAAAAGGTGAACAGATAGTGTATTTAAGGAATAGATAATTTCTAATTGTTTTTGTGTGCATTTTTAGAATTATCTTATAGCAGAATCACTGTAGTCTATAGATCTGGTCTCAAAAAGTCAGTATAAAAATATATGCCTATTGAAAAATAAAATCAAACCAAACAGTATAAACAACTAACTTTGAAGCTCCTTTTTAATTTCAACAGAGTTCTATTCCCCTGGTTAATTTCTATTTACAATTATGTATCTTCTTAAACTATTTGCTTTGTATTTAGGTCACTGGATATATATCAGAAAAATTATATTGATTAAAAATTTGTACACTAATTCAATAAAAGGTAAAATAAAATTAGGTAAAAATATGTCAAGAGGGAGCAATAGAAATAGAAAATAAAATGGTAGACTTAAATCCAAATAAAGCAGTAATTAGATAAAATGTGAACAGTCTAAATACTATGCTATTAAGGAAAAGTTTTGTCAGACTCTGCTAAAAACCAAATCCAATTATATGTTGTTTAAAAAAGAGATATCTAGGGACTTCTCTGGTGGTCTAGTAGTTAAGAATCTGCTTTGCAATTCAGGGGACCTGAGTTTGATCCCTGGCCTGGGAACTAAGATCCTGCATGCGGGCAACTAAAGAGTTCTGTGCTGCAATGAAAGATCCCACAGGTCAGATCTTGCAGGTCTACAGCCAAATAAATAAATATTTTTTAAAGGCATATCTAAAATAAAGAGTGCAGAACCTTGAGCTTTAAAATATGGAAAATGCAGACAAAGTTAAAAGATGTATAGAGAAAATCTCTGTAGACATTTTAAAGACCACTTAGAAGTTAAATTTTAAAAAAGCAGAGATAAAGAAGAATGTGTTACAATGATGAAATACTTTAACTTCACAGAAAGATATGCAAAATTTAAATTTGTATGCATCCTACAACATAGCCTCTGAAAACAAAACTTAGAAGAATATTAGAAGATAGAGCCAAATCCAAAATCAAGGGCTGATCTTGCTGAGTAACAGATGGGAAAACACAAACAAACAAACTTCATAACAGAAGAAAAGAAATTTTAAGAAAGATATAGAATGTCTGATTAACGATGAAAACAAAACCTAAGGAACACAGATCATTTATTTTCCACACAAACATAAAACATGCATAAAAATTTGCTAATTTACTAAGCTATAACAAATGACGCTGCAAATGGTGATTGCAGCCATGAAATTAAAAGACGCTTATTCCTTGGAAGAAAAGTTATGACCAACCTAGATAGCATATTCAAAAGCAGAGACATTACTTTGCTGACTAAGGTCCATCTAGTCAAGGCTATGGTTTTTCCTGTGATCATGTATGGATGTGAGACTTGGACAGTGAAGAAGCCTGAGCACTAAAGAATTGATGCTTTTGAACTGTGGTGTTGGAGAAGACTCTTGAGAGTCCCTTGGACTGCAAGGAGATCCAACCAGTCCATGCTGAAGGAGATCAGCCCTGGGATTTCTTTGGAANACCAACCTAGATAGCATATTCAAAAGCAGAGACATTACTTTGCTGACTAAGGTCCATCTAGTCAAGGCTATGGTTTTTCCTGTGATCATGTATGGATGTGAGACTTGGACAGTGAAGAAGCCTGAGCACTAAAGAATTGATGCTTTTGAACTGTGGTGTTGGAGAAGACTCTTGAGAGTCCCTTGGACTGCAAGGAGATCCAACCAGTCCATGCTGAAGGAGATCAGCCCTGGGATTTCTTTGGAAGGAATGATGCTGAAGCTGAAACTCCAGTACTTTGGCCACCTCATGCAAAGAGTTGACTCATTGGAAAAGACTGTGATGCTGGGAGGGATTGGGGGCAGAAGGAGAAGGGGACGACAGAGGATGAGATGGCTGGATGGCATCACTGACTCGATGGAAGCGAGTCTGAGCGAACTCCAGAAGTTGGTGATGGACAGGGAGGCCTGGTGTGCTGCGATTCATGGGGTCGTAAAGAGTCAGACATGACTGAGCGACTGAACTGAACTGAACTGAACTGAACAAATGACGGATTCAAAAGTGGGAAAGGAAAACAACAAGGCTGCATATTGTCACCCTGTTTATTTAACTTATATGCAGAATAAGTGAAAGTGAAAGTTGCTCAATCACGTCCCACTCTTTGGGACCCTATAGACTGGAGCCTGCAAGACTCCTGTGTCCATGGAATTCTCAAGGCAAGAATACTAGAGTGGGTAGCCATGTCCTCCTCCAGGGGATCTTCCCGACCAAGGGATCAAATCCAGGTCTCCTGCATATCAAGGGGATTCTTAACTAGATGAGCTACCAGGGAAGCCCCATATGCATTATAAAATAATTATACTCCAATAATTTTAAAAAAAAGAAAAATAGTATACATGATATTATATGGATAATTTACATATATTCCTTAAACATTATATACATTGATACATACATTTTTTATTTTGTGATAGTAATCTCAGTGAATTTTACTAAGAACCATTTATATAACCTACACCTAAAGAAGATAACAATAAAAATCAACTTTTAAAGCAAATAAATAAATATTTGAAGTGTAGTACAAAGAAATCACTGTCTCATTCAAAATACACTTTCTATTGCCTCTTTATCATCACCTAACATTTAAAAATAGGGTTGTACTGAATATCATTATATCATAACCTGTTATGGTGTTTCCTAAGAAAAACAAAATCAAAAAAATATCACTGCCATGAAAGATCCACTTTCATCAAAGAATAGATACTTAAGGGAAAATAATAAACATTGCTAAAAATAGCTGTACAAACTACTCCCCTCTATAGATTAGTGAGCAGTAATAATTCTACCAGATCCTCAGGCATATTTCAATCAGTATTTTGGATAATCTTTCTTGAAGAACTTCAACATTTTTCTTTTAAGTTATTTTACTGTTATTTGAGGTCATAAAAGCAAAAGAAGAGCCAGTTCCTAAGCCCTCATCCTTCGTTAAAATGATTTAAAATTATTCTAGGTTTAAAAAAAGCAACTGAGCCTGTGAAAGGCATTCTGCAGTAGGAGAGTCTTTCAAGATGCCTCAGTGTTTAATCACCTAGAACGTGACCTTTAATTGAATTTTCAACTCCTTTTTTCTTAGAGACTGACTTTGCTTAGATTGAAACAAACAGTATTAAAAGAGGATGATTTCATTTAGGAAGATTTCATATCTTGATGGAAGAAACATTTAACCTTCAGTTTTAAATTTTAAGAAGATTTTACAAAATTGTGCTTATTCAGAGAATAACTCATGACTTATAAATTTATTAAAGATTATTTTGTAAGATATCCTAATGAAATCTGGCAGTAATTTTAAGTAGATTTACTTTTGAAAATAGTATTTGCTGGTAACTTATGGTAATATAATTACTATCTAGAAGTTGGTGTTCAATGAAATAAACCACCCCTTTTCTATTTCAGATTAAGGATTTTTAGTGAAAGGAAAAATAGTTTTGGAATAATCTTGAACTGTATTGTATTTTCACATTTCAACCTGAGAAGTTACTGCTGCTGCTGCTAAGTCGCTTTAGTCGTGTCCGACTCTGTGCATCCCCATAGACGGCAGCCCACCAGGCTCCCTCGTCCCTGGGATTCTCCAGGCAACAACACTGGAGTGGGTTGCCATTTCCTTCTCCAATGCATGAAAGTGAAAAGTGAAAGTGAAGTCGCTCAGTCATGTCTGACTCTTCATGACATGCAGCCTACCAGACTCCTCCACCCATGGAATTTTCCAGGCAAGAGTATTGGAGTGGGTTGCCATTGCCCTCTCCAAGTTATTAGTAATCAAGTTCAAAAAGATATCATGTTAATTCTACTTAATAGACAAAATCCTCCTTTTATAGCAGTTTGTGTTTTAGGATTTTAAAACAGACACGGTAACACATGTTGAAATGCCATTTAAAGGATGGATGATATGTTCATCCCTTGGAGACTGAGGTAATCCTGTGAACATAAAAGAACCCAGAAATAGTGTTGACCATATTAATACCCAAACCAGAGGACCTATCTAGAGAATTGAATTATTATGTCTCACCTACTTCACCTTAAAATAAATTTGTTATTAGGAGAATATCTGATTCCACACGAAAAATACATATGAATGTTGATAAGCAGAGAGAACACAAGAGAGAGTGAATTCTAAACATCTTGTCTTTTCAATGGACACTGGAGCCTAAGTTTGGAAAAAGGAGCCAAAGTTGATTTCTTTGGATAGAGTCAAGCCATCATGTTGCATTTCTTTGTCAATTTGTTAAAGAGTTTTATTGAATGTCTCCACGTCCCTGTTTCCCCTGAAAATTCTTGGGTTTGGCAATGTAACAGAATGTTAACTGCACAGATTTGTGGACCTAGGCTTCCTGGGTGTTTGCACCCAGTAGCCAAAGGTAGGAAAGGGTAGCTAAGCCCTGTTAATTCCTATGCTAACTGAGACAGTTATTAAAAATTCTCAGTTCTCTCCTGAGAAAAATGAGGATCATGATGACAACTGTTAGTAGAACCTACTTTCATAGTATCAGATTAAATGAACATGATTTGTAGAACACTGTAGGGAAGGCAACATCTACGTCTAACCTCTTAGGCAGGGGTCCCCAGGGTCCAAGATCTAATGCCTGATGATCTACGGTGGAGCTGATGTAGTAATAATAGAAATAAAGTTCTCAATGAACTTAACAGACTTGAATCATCCCCAAACTATCTCTGACCCTACCCTGTCCGTGGGGAAATTGTCTTCCAAGAATCCTATCCCAGGTGTCAAAAAGATTTGGGACCACTGCTCTTAGGGCTTCTCAGATGGACCTGAGTATTAAACTAACAGAAGACAGATTAACAAAAGAAAAGACATTTACACTTACATGTTTTAGGTGACATAAGAGCCCTCATAAGGAAATGAAGGCCCTAACAAGTGGCAAAACCTAAATGCTTTTATACTAGATTGACCAAAAAGAAGCAATTGTAGAAAAGCAACTACAATACAGGGAGGCTAAAGGAAGATAAGAATTATTTTAACAAGCTCTCTTTGTATAGAATTCTCTTGACTTTGACTTCTTATCGAAGAATGTTTCTTTTCTCCTGCTACAGAAAAGGCATTTTTAACATGGGAGTTTTTAATCTCCCATTTACAGGAAGAAAAAGGGAGATTAGAGTGTCCTTCTTGCATCTACTGTTTTATTAAGTACCTTTGATTCAAGCTAATTATTATGCCAAAGTAGCATAGTTTGGGGTGGCGTCGTCTGCCACCTTTCAACACTTAGAACAGCAGTTAACCCATATTAATACTTAATAAGGGTTAGTTACTATTCATTTAGAATATGTTAAGAAAATCTTTGTTTTTTTTTTATTTTTTTACTTCTGTTATAAAATTGAATTAGTAAAATAAAGCTCTATGGCTCTATGTTGAAAAACTCTTGCAAGGAAGATACTAAATTTTTGGTGCCTTCAGTAAGAGTAACAATAACAACAAACAACATGAAAAATTCAAAGATAGCATAATTTTTAACTGTCAGGCAGTGTGCAAGACATTATATACGTACTTAATTTTTCTTTAAACTTTATATCTACCTTGAGAAATAGCTTTCATTATTCCTATTTTATAGAGTTAAAAAGGAAAACTCAATTATTTTTACTAACTTCCCAGTAGTCACACAGTTAGGAAGATAGAAGTAAATAGCTTATTAGATTTCAGGCTTACTTCATGATTTTATGTCATTCCACCACATGCCCTAGGTAATTGTTATATTGATCCCTTGAATACCTCTCCATTTACAGCTACCTTCCTTTGTCTGGAATGCAACAGCTTCTTTACTTAGTCTAACTCAAATATGTCTTTGTGCTACCTTCTCTGATTTCTCTAAGTAGAATAAATTATATACCACTAGATGTCTATTGGCAGTATATTATTACTATAATCCATTTTAGAAGGTGGCCTACATCAAAGTGGATGTTGACCTACTGGAGGATTATACTGTATTTTCAGGTACTCAATTTATAATAGTATGACTCATAAAGTATGTAGTGTTTTTGTTAAATAATATACTTGGAATGACCAAACTGAGAAGTCAGAACAATCAACACTATAATAGACAGGGAGATTACATTATGTAATGGGGTAAATTTACCAAGAAGATATGATGATCTTTAATGTGTATGTTCCTGAAAAGAGGGCCTCAAAATTCTTGAGGGGAATACCGGTAGCCTGAAAGGAAAAATGGGCAAATCTGCAATTATAATGGAGATTTCAACACGTCTCACTGAAAAATCACCAGAAAATAGTAAGGTGATGTAAGCCGGAAGCATTATCAACTTGGCACTGATGCTTACAGAGTACCTAGGCAAGAAAGGCAGAATACAACTCAATTCAAGTACACTAAAATGGAGAGTCTACCCCATGGACCATATCTGTGCCATAAAAATAAATCCAACAAAGTTAAAATAACTGAAATTATACAACTCATTTTCTCTCATCACTAAATTAAACTGTAAATTAGTAACAGGAAGATATCTTGAAATGTCCCAGTGTTTGGAAACTAAATGACATGCTTCTAAACAACTCATAAATCAAAGAGAAAATCAAAGTTTAAAAAGTATTTTGAACTGTGTGCAAGTTTTCCTGGTGATTCAGCCAGTAATGAATCTGTCTGCAATGCAGGTGACCCAGGTTCAATCCCTGGGTTGGGAAGATCCTCTGGAGAAGGAAATAGCAACCCACTCCAGCATTCCTGCCTGGGAAATCCCATAGACAGGAGAATCTGGCAGGCTACAGTTCACGGGGTCTCAAGAGTTGGATACAACTTTGAGACTCAACCATTGCCACCACCAAAAACAACATATAAAGTATGCAGGTCTTATGATAGGGTCTGGGACACAGTTCCAACCTGCAGGGGAGGTGTAGGTAGAGTGGTGAGAAGGGCAGTTTCCCCACACCAACAAGCAATTCTTGGATACCAGCCTGAGGATTCAACTCAGTTCGGATACTACCTATCTGAGGATAGCATCAGTTCCATCAGTTAAGGGCTCAGTTCTACAAACTGATATAGAAGGCTGACAGTAAAACTGTAACCAGATTTTCAGCTGCATGGGGGTTGATGCTCAACTAACCCCTTGAGTTTTTAATGATTAACTGTAATTCAGAAACAGCCATAGAGAAGAAATGGATAGGGCAAGTTAGGAGGAAAGAGCACAGAACTTCTGTACTCTCTCAGACCACCACTACTTTCTTCAATCAGTTCACCAACTGGAAGCTGACAGAATCCTGCCTTTTTTTTGCTGGAATGGAGAGGGGCTTATTGAAGCTTCATTACAAAGGAAGGATTAAGTCATTGACCACTGGTGATTAATTCAACCTTCAGGCCTTCTCCCCTGCCTGAAGTTCAGGAAAATAGGACTTTAATTTCCTACCCTGTCATTACATGGTACTCCCAATCCTTAGGTGAGATCCAGAAGTCACCTCATTAGCAAACAAAAGACACCTTTCTTGCTCTTATCACTTAGGAAATTCCAAGGGAGCTTTGTCCCATAAAGTGGAAGGAAGAGGAAATTTATATTTCTTCTTATAAAACACAATATCACAGCCAGGCACAGATAAAGCAGTACTTGAAAAGTAATCATTGCAGCTAAGAATGTTGTTACTGTGCTCAGTCCTGTCTGATTCTGTGGCCCCCATGGACTGAAGCACACCAGGCTCCTCTGTCCATGGGATTTTCCAGGCAAAATTGCTGGAGTGGGTTGTCATTTCCTACTCCAGGGGATATTCCCAACCCAGGGATCAAACCCACATCACTTGTGCTTCCTGCACTGGCAGGCAGATTCTTTACCACGTCACCACCTGCAAAGCCCCTTTACCACTGTGCCATTTGGGAAACCTCACATTGGGCTTCCCTGGCGGCTTAGGGGTAAAGAGTACACCTGCAATGCAGGAGAGGAGATGAAGGAAATGTCATCTAGACGAAACACAGGATGGTATCTCTATGATATTGGAATAGGCGCTAATTCCTTAGACATGGAATAAACCATAATACTCTATAAATTAGATATCATCAAAGTTTAAAAACTGCTCCTCTTTAAAAACCATCATTATAAAACATATAGGTAATCTAGAATAGAAAAAAAAATATTTGCGGAACCCATATAAAGGCTGCTTTTCAACAATATATAAAGAAACGTCAAAATTCAATAATAATGAAACAAACCATTCAATTTTAAAAGGGATAAAATCTTTGATCCATAGCTTACCAGTGAAGATACAGAATAGCAAATAAGCACATAGAAGTAATTGAAAGGATGCACAGCATATTTAATCATCAAATAAATGTAAAGTAAAATCACAATTTTGTATCACTTCAGACCCACTAAAATGGCTAAACATAAAACCAAACTGAAATAAGGGAAAAGAAAAAGAAAATATTAAAAGTACTAAGTGCTGAGAAGCATATGTAGTAAGTAGAGAAAATTCTCAAACACGTCTGTTATAAGACCAGAAACTATAAAAATCCTAGAGGAGAACATAGGCAAAACACTCTCCGACATAAATCACAGCAGGATCGTCTATGCTCCACCTCCCCCCAGAATACTGGAAATAAAAGCAAAAATAAACAAATGGGATCTAATTAAAATTAAAAGATTCTGCACAACAAAGGAAACTAAAGGCAAGGTGAAAAGACAGCCTTCTGAATGGGAGAAAACAATAGCAAATGAAGCAACTGACAAACAACTAACCTCAAAATTATACAAGCAACTCCTACAGCTCAATTCCAGAAAAATAAACGACCCAATCAAAAAATGGGCCAACGAATTAAATAGACATTTCTCCAAAGAAGACATATGGATGGCTAACAAACACATGAAAAGATGCTCAACATTACTCATTCTCAGAGAAATGCAAATCAAAACCACAATGAGGTACCATTTCACACCAGTCAGAATGGCTGCGATCCAAAAGTCCCTACAAGCAATAAATGCTGGAGGGGGTGTGGAGAAAAGGGAATCCTCTTACATTGTTGGTGGGAATGAAAACTAATACAGCTACTATGGAGAACAGTGTGGAGAATCCTTAAAAAAATGCAAATAGACCTGTTTTATGACCCAGCAATCCCACTGCTGGGCATACACACCGAGGAAACCAGAATTGAAAAAGACACATGTACCCCAGTCTTCATCGCAGCAGTGTTTATAATAGACAGGACATGGAAGCAACCTAGATGTCCATCAGCAGATGAATGGATAAGCAAGCTGTGGTACATATGCACAATGGACTATTACTCAGCCATTAAAAAGAATACATTTGAATCAGTTCTAATGAGGTGGATGAAACTGGATCCTATTATACAGAGTGAAGTAAGCCAGAAAGAAAAACACCAATACAGTGTACTAACCCATATATATGGAATTTAGAAAAGATGGCAATGATAACCCTGTATGAGAGACAGCAAAAGAAACACAGATGTTTAGAACGAATGGACTGTTGGACTCTGTGGGAGAAGGAGAGGGTAGGATGATTTGGGAGAATGACATTGAAACATGTATACTATCATGTAAGAAACGAATTGCCAGTCTATGTTCTATACAGGATACANGAACTCCGGGAGTTGGTGATGGACAGGGAGGCCTGGAGTGCTGCGATTCATGGGGTCACAGAGTTGGACACGACTGAGTGACTCAACTGAACTGAACTGAATATCTATCAAGAATATAGATGCAATAATTCTAAATAAAAAAGTGAGGTTTATCTACAATACAATGTTTTAACATTAGAAAAATTAATCAGTGTAATTTACTGTATCACAGACTAAAAAGAAGAACCCTATATAATTATCTCGAGAGACACAGAAAAAGCATTTGATATGTGCACATGGACAAATCTAAAATGTAGTCCTGATAAAAACTCTCATCAAACTAAGAATACAAAGGAACATCCTCAATTCGATAAAGGATATCTATAAAAATTCTACAGCCAACATCATAATTAATGCTCAAAGACTAAAAGCTTTCTCCTGAAGATCAAAACCACGACAAATACAACATTAAGTCAGTGAAATAAGGCAAGAAAAATAAATAGAAGCCTTCCAGATTGGAAAGGAAGAGGTAAAACTATCTTTTTTCACAGACATGATCATCTCTGCAGAAAATCCAATAGAATCTCCCCAAATCCACTAGCACTAATAAGTAATTAGCAAGGCTACAGTTTACAATATATAAAATTCTATTGTATCTCTAGATACTAGCAACAAACATTAAAAACAAATAAAAACTAGTATCATTTATAATACAAAGGTAGGTATAAATCTGACAAAATGTGTAAAAGACCTATGCACTTCAAACTACAAAATAACTGATGAGAAAATTAAGGAAGACTGAAATAAATGGAGAGAGATACTGTCTTCATAGATTGGAAGGCTCAGCATTGTTAGGATGTCAGTTCTCCTCAAACTGATCCATAAATTCAATATCATCTCAATCAAAATCCAGAATATTAGAATTTAACTGATTCCAAAATTCATACAGAAATGAGAGAAACTAGGCTATCCAAACAGCTTGAAAAAGTATATAAAGTTGGAGATTTAACTATACCTGATTCTAAGACTTATTGTAAAGCTACAGTTATCAAGATGGTATGCTACTGGTGTTAAGACAGACAATAGATCAAACAAATAGAATACACGGACAATCCATTTTCATCAAAGGTACAAAAAAGACAATTTATTGGGGAAAGGACAATCTTTTCAACAAATAGTGCTTGGACAAGCAAGTGCATGTCCACATACCCTAAGATTAACTTTGTCCTATATCACACCACATACAAAAACTAATTCAGATCATAGCTGCTGCTGCCACTAAGTCGCTTCAGTTGTGACTCTGTGCGACCCTATTAGACAGCAGTCCACCAGGCTCCCCCGTCCCTGGGATTCTCCAGGCAAGAACAATGGAGTGGGTTACCATTTCCTTCTCCAATGCAGGAAAGTGAAAAGTGAAAGTGAAGTCACTCAGCCGTGTCCGACTCTTAGTGACCCCATGGACTGCAGCCTACCAGGCTGCTCCGTCCATGGGATTTTCCAGGCAAGAGTACTGGAGTGGGGTGCCATTGCCTTCCTAAAGGTAATACCTAAAACGATTAAATTTCTAAAAGAAAACATAGGAGAAAATCTTTGTGACCTTGGGTTAGGAAAAGATATCTCAGACACAACACCAGAAGCACAATCTATAGAAGAACAAACTGACAAACTTAACTTCATCAAAATTAAAAACTCTTATCCTTGAAAGACACTGTTAAGAGAACAAAAAACAAACCAAAGACTAGAAAAATATTTGCAATTCACATATCTGATAGAGGACTTGTATCCTGGTGGTTTTCAAAGCTCGCCTCGTAGTATAACACTCTATGATTAATGGCTCTTTGTTTCAAGACTCAAAACAGTACAAAGTAAGGACCAGTAAGAATCTAGAACAGTGGTTCTCTAATTTCACCATCACCTGAAGGACTTGTTAAAATACAGGTTGCTGGGCCCCAACCTCAGAATTTCTGAATCAGTTGGGCCTGAGGGTTTTCATTTCTGCTAAATTCCCTGCTGGGGAACAGCTACTCCAGACCAACATAGACTAAACTAGAAACACAATGTCAAATGCAAGATTTCCCAGCCTGTCCTAGGGGCAGTTACCAAATAAACTATGCTTATTAAGAAAAAAGTTGATTTACTACTTTTTAATTAGTTAGTGCTGAGTTGTGTGTGTCCAACTCTTTGCAGCCCCATACACTGTAGCCTTCCAGGCTCCTCTGTCCATGGGATTTCCCAGGCAAGAATACTGGAGTGGGTTACCATTTCCTACTTCAGGGGGCCTTCCTGACCCAGGGATCAAACCTGGTCACTTGCATCTCCTGCATTAGCAGATAGATTCTTTACCACTAGCACCACCTGGAAACTTTTTAATCAGCTAGCGATATCTATAAATGTTAATCAGAGCTTCTGATCAGAGAGATAAAACAACCATGACATCACTGAGTTGGCTTGATCCTAAGCCTTGCCTCTTTGTTGAATACACATTTTAGTTTCTACAAAACTGTTCAGAATTCACACTGGAAAACACACACAGTCTTATACCAACCACCCCATAATGGCAACATGGAAGAAAACAGCACACCCAGCTGAAGATTGCCAACTTTCCCTAAACCTGTACTAATGCCCCACCCCCACGCAGGGCTGTCATCAAGTCTCACCGTCCAAGATGGCCCACTGATTGTCAATCTCTGTATGTTTCAGGTAGGAGTCTTCGATGGTGGGGTCGTAGTCAGGCACAAAGATCTTCTGGAAAAACTGGATGGTGAGGGCGCTCTTGCCCACACCCCCATCTCCCACCACCACCAGCTTGTACGTGGGGAGGTTGTCGCTGGGGACTGCACTCGTTGCCATGTTGCTGGTTGGTCAGACCTGGGGAGGAAGGACATGTGGAATGAGGCAGGGGGCTTCCTCCTCTTTGACTTAGGGGAAAATATTCACGGGTTTCCTTTTTTCTTCTAGAGTAACAAATACTCCCAAATGAAGACCTGCAAAACAAAAGTACCAACCCTGATCCCTCACCCAGAGACTATAACTGTTAAAATGATTTATTCAGTCATTTACTGGAAACCAACTATGTGCCAGGCCTGGCCTTCGGGACATAATACTAGTAGATGCCATGGAGTCTTTAACCAGCCAAAGGCCATGTCAAACAAGCTATGTCACCACCGAATTTTGCACTATATTCCTGTACAGCTAAACACATGGACATTGGTCTGAGCAGGGAAGGCATAGAGGTTCACCTTTCACATCGAGTCTGGTCATTGGATTGAAGTGCTGAGAAGGATGGGAGGTTTTCTGAGCTCAATGGAAAGAGGAGCACAAGAGCTTAGCACACCTGAACTCAGAGTCCTGAGTCCCTTCTGACTCTCAGAATTCAGTGATCTTGGTTCCAGTCTCTGTTTCAACTTGCTTTTAATCATGCAGAAAGTCATGTGAGAATCTCATGACATCTGGTCAACTCAACTTTTAGTTGGGGAGGAAGAAGAGGAGGATCAGAGACAAGTTTTATGTTGATGGTGTGGAGTCCAGAGAAGGCAGTGGTCCTTAACCAGGGGCAAAATGCAATGCCTGGAGATGTATTTAGATGCCAAAACCAAGTGAGTGCTACTAGCGTCCCATCAGTAGAGGTCAGGGATGCTGCTAAACATCCTATAATGCCCAGGAAATTCCCCCTCCCAGCACATAATTACCCATCCTGAAATGTCCAGAGTGGCAAGGTGACTAGGCAGGGGCTGGAAACATGGCACTAAGATTCTAAAAAACAATTGAGCCTGAATAGCTCAGGACTGGCTGTGCAGAGGAGACAGAGAGACATGAAGAGTGGCCTTTGGAAACTGTATCACAAAGTGACGAGGAGGAGAAGTGGGCAGGGAGCATGGAAGGGGCACTCAGAAAAACAGGAGGGAAACTAGGACCTGTCACAGTAAAGGAGGCCCAGGGTTTCCAGAAGGAGGAGGGTGGCAGCACCAAGGCTACACACTGCTGGGGGAAACGGGAGGAGTCATCTAAGGAAGAATTTGGCGGTGTTGCCAGAGACCCAAGCTGCTCACTGCAGATGCGGCTAGAGGGAAGCACAAACCACCTGCGGTGGGCCATTCCCGGGCGGCTTCCGGGCGGGTAGAAGGGTCGGGGGTGGCATGCCAGGAGGCAATGGACCGCTGTCCTGTTTGCATCTCTGCTGCTTGGGAATGCCACCAACTGAGCCACAGTTTCCTTACCTAATAGATTAAAGGGCTGAGTTTTCACAGCTGTTCCTAGCTCCAAGAGTCCTCCATTCTAGGTTTCAACAGAAAGGGTGGCAGACACAAATATGGATTATGAGGCCACCCTGATTTGCATGGGGGTATAGGCAATTGTGCAGTTACTGAAGCTTGATGTTGACATTTAGGATTTCCCTGCAATGGCGGGGAAGTAGGCAGTTTTATCCATTGTGGGTGAGAGTATAAATCTGTCCAAACTGGGCTGAGAGTACACTTGCATAAATATGTCAAAATTTAAAATGGACATATCCTCTTTTAAAGCTATACCACATGTGGGAATGTAGTCCAAGGAGGTAATCAGACAAGTGTACAAAGATGTTAAGAACAGGGGTAAAAATGGAAATAAATACTGGGTAGATGGGGGAAGAGTTAAAAGTTTATCCATACAATGAAATACTAGATAGCCATTAAAAAAAGGATGCTATTGACTAGCCTAGAGAAGGTTTACAACATATATATTTTTTAAAAAGCTGCAAAACAGCAAGTACATACGACTACATTTCCACGAAGTTACCCACCTATGAATCTACATGTCTGTGTGCTTCCAGGCACAGAGAAGATTGGCAGGTAGCTGTCTCTAAGGCATATTTGGGGCCCTTTTTCAATTTTCTACAATAAGCATGTATTCTATCTGTGTATTAGAAAAGCTGGACAATATTATGAATGTTCAGGCCACCTGGAAATGTGTGACTCCCTGTCCTTCTGAGTGGGAATTTAAGCTCCCCTGGTGCAGGGATAAAAGGACCAGGTGCCAGCTAAGCCCTAGCATCTGGCTCCCTCATCCCCCCAACGGGTGAGGATAATGGTGGGGATAAGCTGTGGCTTCAACGCACTGAGCTCTCCCACATGACAAAGCCGGTGGTCCCAAAGGGCCAAAGGGCTGTTGAGGGAGACAGAAATGGGGGTGGGGGTGGGGGAGGGTACCGGCCACTCTCTGTCTTCTCTGCCTCTCGGGGGTCAGGGGAGTCTGACGTCAGCTCCTCACTGCCTCTCCTTACTTAACCACTGACCTAGCCTGAGGAAGGTGGTGACAGATGGGCCAGAGTGAATGTGTCTGCCTGTGAGAGGCTGTTTTTAAAGCTCCCTTCCAAGGAGATATAAATGACTATGCATAAAATAAATAAGCTCCCAGGATACAATGTATAGCATAGGGAATATAGTCAATATTTTACAATAACTTTAAATGGAATATAATTGATAAAAATTTTGAATTACTATGTTGTACACTTACAACTAATATTATAAATCAACTATACCTCAATTAAAAAAATAAAACAGATAAAAATGAAAGCTATCTTCCCTTCTCGCTGGCAGCAACATGAATAAAAAATACTAAGTGGGTGGAAAGGTATCAGGAAGGAAAATAGTTTCTCTTGATTTTCTTCTCAAAATAAAACAAGAAATACATCATAAATATGACAGAGGACATGAATCCAACCTTTGAGGCGGTGCTCAAACCACCCACAGCAGAATCACCTGGGGACCTGAAAAAATTGCCCTCTGCCTGCAAGCGAGGCAGCTGGCAGGAAGTAGATGAGGCTGATTTCCTTTCACAGTGCCCTGCACTCAGGAGTTGAGCCCAAGAGATCACAGGGTGGGGGGCAAACTCAGAGCTCCCTCCAAACTCAGACTCAATGGAGCAGGGTTAGAATGCATGGTTAACACAAACAGTGGACTGGTCTCTCGTAGAGGAAAACCCTTCAGCACTTCCCATAGCAGATGGGAATTCACTGGACATTCATGGCTGACCTCTCACACTGCTCTCTCCCAAGCAACTGTGTTTTCCAGTGTACCCTGAGGTCATGCGGTGCCCTTTGCCCACCCTACCCCCACTGGGGCCCAGGGGAAAGAGCCCAGGCCCAGGAATTGCCTCCCATGGGCGGTGCCCCCTCCAACACATGTCCCGCAGCTCCTGGTGCAGAGGCCCCCACTACTCATAGAGGACTTAAAGTCCTCTGTACTTACTGCACGTAACAGGGGAGGGCTGCATCTCATCCTTCCATCACCTGGCCTGGCACAGCATCAGAAAGGACAGATGTTAGCCAGAGGCACCAGGGCCTATCAATGGCTTTTATTTATTTTTGCTGCACCAGGTCTTAGTTGTGGCATGTGATATCTTAGTGCCCTGACTAGGGATCGAACCCGGGTCCCCTGCGTTGGGAGCAAGGAGTCTTAGCCACTGGACCACCAGGGAAGTCCGAACAACCATTAGACGACCCATCACACAGTGCCAGCCTCTCCACACAGAGGTGGCTCACTCAGCCACAGGTTGGGACTGTCCCCTCCCCTCCTAAGCGCGACTGGTCACACAGATAAGATGCTCCTGGAACCAAGTGTGAGCCTAGGAGGAAAAGAAGATTTGCAAGGGTGGGACCGGAGTCCAGAAAACTCCCCAGTCCATAAGGTCTCTTGGGCAGAACCTCCCCTGAAATAATCCCCGACTCAAAGGATGTCTTTGTAAACAGGGAAGGCAGTCAAAATGCCAAGGGGCGTGTACCACCCTCCTACAAAGCCGGCTGATCTCACGTGGTGTGGAGAAAGGTTTCTGAAAGTCACCACAGGGTAAAAGGTTGGTTGGTGGTTAAGTAGCAAACTGCTTCCATTTACAACATCCCTCTCCTCTCCAGCCTGTTCAACTAGACAGTATCTTGGACATCATTCTAGAACACTGGTTCTTCACCATTTGGGGGTCATAGATGGCCCCTCGGAGGTGGGAGGGTGAAATAAGGTGGGTCTGGGGCTGCCTTTAAAGTCTCCCCACTGATTTTCCATGCCTGATACTCTCCCAACCCACCAGCTGAGTGACCATGGGCAAGTTAACTTTTCGCAGCCTCAGTTTTTATTAATACTTGTAAGATGGGGTTGGCTAGAGAACCATCTTTTGCAGGATCACTCTAAGCATGAAATTAAAATGTGTGAGAGGAGCCCGGCTTAGAGAAGGTGCTCAGATGTCTGTTCTCTCGCCTTGTTTACTTTGTTCCCAGAAGACAGTCCCACAGACTCCCTCCCTCCACTCTTGGGGCTCAGCAATTCCCAGCCTCCTCCCCCGCCCCCATCAGAGGCCCCACCGCCACCTCAGCTGCCTTGCAGTCGGATTAAACAGGCTTGTGTGGCAACGTCACCCGTCATTTAGAACATTGTTTCCATGGGAAATGGCTCTGAGGTTCCAGGCAGCCCACTCCACTCAGAAACCAACTTTTGGAACAGCAGCCACCGGGCAGAGGAGGCGGCTGAATGCTGGCTGCCATGGCAACCACCGCTCCCAGAGCCCCTCCCAGTGCACAGGCAACCCAAATTCTACCTCATATTGGAAACTCCTTCCTAAAAGGCAGTATCACTGTCTGGATGATTTTAGTGACGTGTATATGAAAACTTCAGGCATCTTTCAGCTGAGAAATAAGCTTTTCTGGCGGCTGTCTTTTGCTCCTTTTCTCTCCCCAGAATTGGCACCTTCCTGCATGGGTTGAAGTTATTTCCTG
>SJYV01043316.1:0-15397 GCA_006410875.1 Neotragus pygmaeus | reverse complement strand
GGGGGGGGGGGGGGTGGGCTTAGGTGGACACAGGACCCCTGAATAACCTTTTCACCCAGCAATTTTCAAAGTGTGCTTGGAAGTGGGGGGTGGTTCCTGACACTTCCTGGGAAGTCTTGGGCAAATACTCTGTTCTCGGGAGAAGGGGGAGTTGGAGGGGGGTGTCAGTCATAGCCTTGGGCTCTTCAGCCAAGCAGTTTGAGTTCCACTCAGTGTCTCTGATATGGACTGCCTGTGTGACCAGGAGCAAGTTTCTTAATTTCCGGGAGCCTCAGTTTCCCCATCTATAAAATAGAACAGAACCCTCAAGAATGCGTAATTACAGTCCCAGTGGGAAAAAAACTGGGGGTGGTGGTCCCCGAGTAAGGGCATATTTGCACTGATGTGGCCCCTGGGCCCCCTCTAGTGATCTGGACCTCGCCTGCCCCATCCTGAAGGCGCCCGTACCGCAGAGGGCTGCTGGAGGACCCAGCACAATAACGAGTGCCTAGGGCAGTGGTGGGCCCCAGCAGCCCCTCAGGACAGCAGTGCCCAGTGGCTAGTATCCCTCACCAAATCTGACCCCTTCTCCCTAAGTTCCCAGTTTCTAGGGCTTCTACAGAGCTTATTTCCCAAAATAATAGTCCAGAACACTGCCCATTTTCCCAAGTGGACACACGGTAAAAGAAGACTTTGGCCGCAGACACGGCCAAGGGGCTCACTGGGCTTCCTAGTCTCTCCATGCACCCCACCCCGCCAGCACCACTTCCAAAGCAGTGTCATGTAGTCCTGGCCAGAATAAGAGGTGCCCAGGAGAAGCCTCACAGCAATAACAACCCCCACCATTTAGAGGGCATCGGCTGGGTATGGATCAGACACCAAAGGTCAGGCTTGGCGCCATCATGCCACACTGCCTAGAATTCTTCTGGTTATTTTTGCAGCATCACAGTACATTTCTTGGACTGTCTTTGTGATTCATAACCCAAAGGGCACTCTTCATCCTCCCTAACCACAAGAACCATGGTAGTGGTCATCCCAGAGCCTCCCCCGAAGATGCTACCAACTTAACTGAAGGTTTAGTTTCATTGCTTTTGGCTTCTCTGTTTCTAGACTAATCATTTTAAAGATTCCTTCCTAAACTGATCAGTTGAACTGCAAGTTGTCTGGTAAATAAAGCTGGAAGAGGGGGACACATTCATTACTAATGCAGCTCTTGGGAGAGTGAATGGACTGTCATTCACATTGAGTGGAATCAGCCTGGGGAAGTTAATCTCATCTCTGTGATGTCTGGGTGTGCCCAGTGCAGGGGGATGAGGACACATTGCGGAGGAGGACCCAACCCATGTGGAGGAAACGGCTCTGCATTCCAGGAGCTGCCCTTCCCTTCTGCACAATTCCCAGAAACGGGCAGCTTCCCCGGGGGCTGCTGATTTGCAGGCAGTGCATAAATGATGTGCAGACCCGCCAGGGGTCTAGGCCACTTGGCATCCCTAAGGTTCCATTCTCACCTCGAGGAGACTTTGCTCCACCCTTTATTTCCCACCTTGGCTATTCCCAGGCCAGCACACTGTCACTGCATCACTCAGGCCCTCCAGGAAGCTACTGGTGCATTCAGCTCACTTAATCATTAAGACTTAACTACCTATGGCTGACTTCTGTTGATATATGGCAGAAACAGACACTACAATATTGTAAAGAAATTATCTTCCAATTAAAAGTAAACAAGTTTAGGATAAAATTAAAAAGATGACCACCAACCCAACTGTGTGTGTTATTTTATGCTGGACAGGACCTTAAATATTATCAGGTCTAGATGGTGAGTGTATGGCATGGGCCCTCCTTCCCAGAGCCAAGGCAGATATCGAAGTCCATTGTGCTCCTCTTCCCTGCTCAGTCTTACAACCCTTTTTCAATGCAGCGCCCTTGGGAGCCAGAACCAGACAACTGGTCCAGAGATGAAACTTGTTTGCCACCCCAGATGGAACCCAGTCATCTTCGACTCTTTGCGACCCCATGGACCGTAGCCTGCCAGGCTCCTCTGTCCATGGAATTCTCCAGGCCAGAATACTGACATGGGTTTCCTTCTTCAGGGGATCTTCCCAACCCAGGGATCGAACCCAGGTTGTCACATTGCAGGCAGATTCTTTACTGTGCGAGCCACCAGGGAAGCCCCATTACTCTTCAGGTTCCCTCCAAAACATCCCATGTACTGGCCATCCTGTTCCATGGGAGGGGCTCAGGACCTTTAGGCGGAGCCGCCTGGCTATTTCTGGAGAACTCTGCTAATGGATCTGCTGCTACTGCTGCTAAGTCGCTTCAGTCGTGTCCGACTCTGCGACCCCATAAGATGGCAGCCCACCAGGCTCCCCCGTCCCTGGGATTCTCCAGGCAATAACACTGGAGTGGGTTGCCATTTCCTTCTCCAATGCATGAAAGTGAAAAGTGAAAGTGAAGTCGCTCAGTCGTGTCAAACTCTTAGTGACCCCATGGACTGCAGCCTACCAGGGATTTTCTCCAATGCATGAAAGTGAAAGTGAAGTCGCTCAGTCGTGTCTAACTCTTAGCGACCCCATGGACTGCACCCTCCATCCATGGGATTTTCCAGGCAAGAGTACTGGAGTGGGGTGCCACTGATCAGCCCATGCTTTTCTACCCCATCAAATCCAAGTTCCTCTGCCAGGATCACACCTGGACTGCAGCAGGAGAGCAGAAATACCAGACCAGAAGTCCAGAGATCTGGGCAAAAGCCACTGCTTGAAGTAAGTCAGGTGAGGAAAACAGTGCCCTTGACCTTCCTCATGAACCCCAAGTACGATGTGCTTCCTCATATCACAGCATTAACACTTGGGCCTTACTTGCTAGTCTGTGGGTGCCTCCTGACTGAGCCTGAGAACTTAGGCATTTACAGCCAGCACTATGAGTCCCAGAGTAGGTGTGCGGAAATGACCTGTTGTAATAATTATAACAGTGGCCTTGTTAAAAATAATAGGAACATTTAATTAATATAAGCGATGTGTCTGAGACTATTGGAAGATTTTACTAAATTAACTTATTTAATTCTCATAACAACCCTATGAGGTATAACTTAATTGTCCCCATTTTACAGTTGAAGAAACGGAGACACAAAGAAATAAAATAACATTTCTCTCTCTCTCTTTTGCCATGCCCCGTGGCTTGTGGGATCTTAGTTCCCTGACTGGGGACTGAACCTGTGGCCCTCAGCAATGAGAATGTGGAGTTCTAACCACTGGATTGTCAGGAAATTCCCAAACTTCTTTTAGGTCATCAGCTAGAAAGCAACAGTGACAGGATCTGAAACCACGCATTATGGCTCCAGAGCCTGTGGCCAGCCCATCAGGCTAGGCATCCTCTCGTGATAGGCAGGATGTTGCAGGGACAGAGTCAGGCCAGGCCAGAGAGAGAAGATCCAGAAGCGCTGGGAAGAGGTCAGCAGTGAGCCGGGGAGGTGGTGTTAGAGTCAGGGCGACCTCCATGACTAGACTGCTGCCCCCAGAGGAGTAGCTGAGCAGGTCCGCACCCAAGAGTCATCAGGGCAAATGCTAGTCTCTGGGAACAGACACGCCATCCCCGCCCTGTCCCCTATCCTGACTGTGGCCAAGCAGGACACAGAGCTGGTACTGACAGAGGATCAGAGAGGAAGCTGAGGGATCAAGTGGCTGCTCAGCGTCGTGGGAGCACCAGGGCTCTGAGACCTCATTTTCTAGACCCTGGTTGGGACCCTCTCCACTGTGCTTGTCCCTGCCTCAGTCCATCCCCTTGTGGTCTTACACGCCGGTTGCTCCTTGCCCAGCTTGGGGCTGTGCCTCACTTAAAACCCCTCACCAAGGAGCCTGAGCTAGGAATCACACATTTGCAAACTTTGACAAGTTACATTCTGTACCTGGGTTTTCTCTTCCGTAAAAGTGGAGACGGCAGCGTTTGACTTGTGGGGGTCTGGCTCACAGACAGTGCTCAGTAAGCATCAGGTGGTTACCATCATTTCTCTACCACAGTGTCGAAGAACTGATGCCTGTGGTGCCGGAGGAGACTCCTGAAAGTCCTTTGGACAGCAAGGAGATCAAACCAATCCATCTTAAGGGAGATCAACCCTGAATATTCACTGGAAGGACTGAAGCTACAGCTCCAGTATTCTGGTCATCTGATGAGAACAGACGACTCATTGGAAAAGTCCCTGATGCTGGGGAAGATTGAGGGCAGAAGGAGAAGGGGGCATCAGAGGATGAGATGGCTGGATGATGCAATGAATGTGAACTTGGACAAACTCCAGGAGATGGTGAGGGAGAGGGAGGCCTGGCATGCTACAGTCCATGGGGTTGCAATGAGTCACCCACGGCTGGGCTATTGAATAACAACAAAGTTACCATCATCAGCATCCTTCAAAATTCATCCCAAGTCCCTCCTCCTGCAGGAAGCCCTCCTGCCTCCCCAGAGTCCTTCCTGAGCTCATGCCCTGCCAATCAGCTGGGTGCACAGATGACNAGAGGTCAGCAGTGAGCCGGGGAGGTGGTGTTAGAGTCAGGGCGACCTCCATGACTAGACTGCTGCCCCCAGAGGAGTAGCTGAGCAGGTCCGCACCCAAGAGTCATCAGGGCAAATGCTAGTCTCTGGGAACAGACACGCCATCCCCACCCTGTCCCCTATCCTGACTGTGGCCAAGCAGGACACAGAGCTGGTACTGACAGAGGATCAGAGAGGAAGCTGAGGGATCAAGTGGCTGCTCAGCGTCGTGGGAGCACCAGGGCTCTGAGACCTCATTTTCTAGACCCTGGTTGGGACCCTCTCCACTGTGCTTGTCCCTGCCTCAGTCCATCCCCTTGTGGTCTTACACGCCGGTTGCTCCTTGCCCAGCTTGGGGCTGTGCCTCACTTAAAACCCCTCACCAAGGAGCCTGAGCTAGGAATCACACATTTGCAAACTTTGACAAGTTACATTCTGTACCTGGGTTTTCTCTTCCGTAAAAGTGGAGACGGCAGCGTTTGACTTGTGGGGGTCTGGCTCACAGACAGTGCTCAGTAAGCATCAGGTGGTTACCATCATTTCTCTACCACAGTGTCGAAGAACTGATGCCTGTGGTGCCGGAGGAGACTCCTGAAAGTCCTTTGGACAGCAAGGAGATCAAACCAATCCATCTTAAGGGAGATCAACCCTGAATATTCACTGGAAGGACTGAAGCTACAGCTCCAGTATTCTGGTCATCTGATGAGAACAGACGACTCATTGGAAAAGTCCCTGATGCTGGGGAAGATTGAGGGCAGAAGGAGAAGGGGGCATCAGAGGATGAGATGGCTGGATGATGCAATGAATGTGAACTTGGACAAACTCCAGGAGATGGTGAGGGAGAGGGAGGCCTGGCATGCTACAGTCCATGGGGTTGCAATGAGTCACCCACGGCTGGGCTATTGAATAACAACAAAGTTACCATCATCAGCATCCTTCAAAATTCATCCCAAGTCCCTCCTCCTGCAGGAAGCCCTCCTGCCTCCCCAGAGTCCTTCCTGAGCTCATGCCCTGCCAATCAGCTGGGTGCACAGATGACGACTCATCAGAACTCAGCCCCTCACCAGTCCCTCCTTGGGGCACTCTCACACCCATCTGCCAGCTGGTCTCAACACCCCATTCTCCTTGTGTGGGGAGGGGGCAGTCTCCTGTAGCGATGCTGTAAGACATCAAGCCCCCACATGACCCAACACTGGAGATTTAAGCTCCTCAAAGACATTTCCCCAAATATTCAGGAGATGCTTGTTCACTGAAGAGACCACAGCAAATATCAAATTGCTGGGAACTCAGCATGAGACAGTTTCTCCCTCTTTAAATCCAGAGGTGCTCTCCATCATAAAACCTGGCCCTGCTCTGGGTTACTACTGGCTTGGCAGATTTATCCTTGGAAAGAAAAACCTATTAGGGACACACGACAAGAGAAAGGGCCCAGAGGAGAATAAGCCAGGAGGAGTAAAGCTGACAGACCACCAGTGCACACAGAGGCTCAGATCTGGGAGGCGTGCATGTCCAGTCAGTGCTCCCAGAGCACCACCAGTGTGCTTGGTCCTGGGAACTGGGGAGCATGAGATGAATGAGCCCCCTCCCTTGGCCTCAGGGTTCAAGGCGTGTGTGTGGGGAGGGGCAGACAGAGGGTTACAATACAAGAGGCTAATAAGCAGGCACACAGGGAGAGCAGGAGGGTATCATGCCCAGCCTGTGGGCACTGCAGAAGGCTTCCTGGTAGAAGCAATGCCAAAATGGGGTCTTGTAGGCCAAGTAGGTATCAGCTAAGGTGAGTGATGGAGACAAGCATATCCTAGGTGAGGACCAGAAGGTGCAAAGGAATAAAGCACAGATGTGTGAAAAACCAAGCAGATGCCAAGTTCTGCAAACAACACGCTGTGACTGGACTGCAGGATGAGTCCTGTGTGCCACGGCAGTAGGGTAGGGGTGGGGTGGGAAGGGGGCGGTGAGCCGCACCTGCTGCTCCCTGACAACCTAGGATGTCGGTCTTCGTATCCTGAGTACCAAGCACAGAATCTGGCACATGGTGGCTGCCCATCAGCCCTGAATGATGAAGGAACAAGTGCGGTGCTGTAGGGGAGGCGGGGGGAGCACAGGGGGCCCGGAGGCCCTGGGACTCTCCCCTCCCCACGGGGCGCCATGTAGGCTCTCTGGAAGGCTGCCCAGTCTGGTCGGCCCACAGCCCTTTCTGATGACCACAGCGATGTTCACCCAGCAGAAAAGCCCAGTGGAGACTGGATAAGCTGTGTGAGAACTGAGGGCTCCAGAGGCTCCGAGGAGAGGGGAGAGCAGATGGACGGGGCTGCAGGGTCAGGTGGGAGCAGGAAGGTCACACAGGCAGAGCTGGCATGGCCACAAAGTCTCAAGGCAGAGCTGCAAGGGTGGCATCTGGTCTCCCCAGTTAGCAGCCAGGAGCAGCGTCAGGGATACCAAGGCCTGTGCCCTTGGGCACAGCTGGAAGTGGGCCACGCTGGGATTTGGCACTGAGACTGACAACTAAAAACTAGAACTCTGCCCCACTCCCCACCCAGCTCCTCTAGGGGGAGGGTGGTCTGAGAGGCTCTCAGGACTGAGGGATTAACGAGGGCTTCAGGGTCTCAGGTCCACACTGCCCTTCAGAACCACGTGCTCTGTTAGCACCCCTGGGTCACGGGGTGCTGCCACCGGCCACTTGGCCCTCACAGACCCACGTCCTCACGGGTTGGAGTCCCACCAACCCCCCGGCCCCTTCTGTCCCCACATCCTACCACCAACCACAGGGAGGGTGGAGCTGAACCCAGTCCAGGGGTGAGGGCCAGAGCTGCCGCCCTACCGCAAGAGGCAGAGAGGAATTTAAATTCTTATTCTCAGGGACTTCCTTGGTGGCCCAGTGGTTAAGAATCCAACTTGCAATGCAGGGGACGTGGGTTCAATCCTTGGTCAGGTAACTGAGATCCCACATGCTATGGAGCAACTAAGCCCTCAAACTACAACTAGCGAGTCCGTGTTCCGTGATGAAAGATCCTGCATTGTAGAACTAAGACCCGATGCAGCCAAAGAAAGAAAGAAATGCTTGTTGTTGTTCTTGTTCTCAGTCCTGGAGGCCTCTCCGTTTCCCTAGTGCAGGGCAGTTCCACCGACTGCTGAGGAGGAGAGTTTCTCAACCTCAGAGAGGCATCTGTGTGCGCATTGGGAAAGTCAGGATGGGTGTCACCCCACTGCAGAGGGCTGACTTCTGGGCTCCCAAAGCGAGGCCCTCAGACTCCCCCAAACCTGGCAGGTTGCTCCCCATTCTGATTCAGCTGCCCTCTCAGGCCACGTCTGGAGCAAGGGCTTCTATGAGCCCCCCGCATCTTCACATCTCCTCCTGGGCTGCCCCGGCTCAACCCCCACAGGCCCCTTCTCCCACCCTCTGCCCTGGCCCTCTGTCCTCTGCCTCCCCCATCTGCTCCAACATCCCTTTACCTTGCTTGAATCCCAGGCCAAGGCACGTCCCCCTCAATTGGGGCTCTGTCTTGTCGCCTGGGACCCCTCCACCAGTGTTGGCCTCCCCAACTCCAGCGCTGTCATCCCTCACCCAATCCCGGGCACAGTGCTCCTGGAAAACCCGCCATGGGAGCTGGAAGCTCCTCCCAAAGGCCCACCTGAACTGCCCCAGCATCTGCGTCCTTAGGGACAGAGGCGCTGCCAACCTGTCAGGGAATCTGCAAATGAATGCTATCTGCCTGCACTGCCTTTTTACCTTCCCTGCCTGTGAAAACATTCCTTCTGAGGAACAGCCACCCTGTCCCCCAGCCTCCCAAGGCCACCCCTTCCTCCCCGGCCTCTCTCACTCCCCAGGTCACCTTCCACTGAGCCACCTTGCCTGTGACGACCTGGAGTGCTGGCCAGGTAGCAGCCAGAGGGCTTTGCAGCCACTATTCCCTTAGACTCATCATGGCCACCTCGCTGACAGGGCTCTGTTTAGCCCCTGAGGTCCCCGAGGTTGTCTAGGCCACGCATCTCCATCTGCAAGTGATCACGAGCTCCCTTCTCAGCGGCACAGCCACACTCACTCTTCTCCCTTCAAATCAATGAGCCAGGAGTTGTTTTATTATCACATTTCCCCCACTAGAGTGGGGCTGGGGAAGCTATAGGCTGGACCTCATATTCCTCATCTCAAGGCCACTATCTTTCTCTTGAAGTGGGGTGTGTGCTAACCAGGGCACAGCTTCACAGGCTGTCCCTCAGGGATGACCCAGCCTAGAGCTGCTGCCTTGCAGAACCCAGGGCCTCCCACCAGCCCAGGAGGCAAGTGGCCCAGGAGAAGGGCAGGCATGATGACAGCAAAGGGAAGGTCTGGGTGCGGGGAGCAGGCCTCCCTTTGTGCCAGCAGCCCCTTGCCTCTGAGATGGATGCTCCTTGTCGGGGCTGAATTGTTAAACTCCACCCTCCCACATCCTGGCTGACCCACCATCTGAACTGTTTTATCCCGCAGTAGCAAAAAGAGGAGCTCGGGAGACAAATGGATACCCCAAACTCACATGTAGGCAGAGGCGAGGTGGATAAATGGGAGAACGGGACAGAGACAGGCAATGGCAGGCAGTGGGGCCTGGGGTCAACAAGAGGCCTCTGGTAGCCTTCACCAGCTGACTGTCACGACAGGAGCATGTCTGCAACAGGGTTACCAGAGAGTCCAAATTTTTTAAGAGTAGCCAGATATCTGAATTTTTATGTGAAACTAATTTTTTTTAATGTTGGCTTCCCAGATGGTGCTAGTGGTAAAGAACCCACCTCCTAATGCAGGAGACGTAAGAGAGTGATGAGGATTTGATTACTATCCACTCCAGTAATATTGCCTAGAAAATCCCATGGACAGAGGAGCCTGGTAGGCTACAGTCCATGGGGTTGCAAAGAGTCGGACACGACTGAGCGACTTCACTTACTCACTTACTTACTTACTTCAGGAAGATCCCCGGGAGGAGGAAATAGCAACCCACTCCAGTATCTGGCCTGGGGAATCTCATGGACAGAGTAGCCTGGCAGGCTACAGTCCAAAGGGTTGCAAAGAGCTGGACAATGACTGAAGTGACTCGGCACACATGCACCAATTAAAAAGCTGTATACACTATACAGACCAACAAATCACCCTCCTGGGGGACCCAGCCCATAAGGGCACCTGCTGCTACCCTGGCCACCCTGAGCATGCCAGCACGGAGTGGTGTGGCCGCTCCAAGGCAGATAAGCTTTTGCACGGGCTTGGCCTGGCCTGGCTTTTGGCCTTGACTTTGGTGTGAGATTGAAGGAAGGGCTTCCCTGGTAGTTCAGCTGGTTAAGAATCGCCCTCAATGCAGGAGATTCTAGTTCTATTCCTGGATGGGGAAGATTCCCTGGAGAAGGGATACCCACACCAGTATTCTTGGACTTCCCTGGTGGCTCAGATGGTAAAGAATACGCCTTCAATGAGGGAGACATGGGTCCGACCCCTGGGTTGTAAAGATCCCCTGAAGGAGGACATGGCAACCCACTCCAGTATTCTTGGCTGCAGAATTCCCACAGACAGAGGAGCCTGGTGGGGGTTACAGGTCATGGGGTTGCAAAGAGTTGGATAGGACTGAGTGACTAAGCACAGATGAAAGGAAGTGACCATCACACCAAGGAGCAGCGGCAGGGGTGCTCAGCTCGGAGACTCTCCAGTCTGGCCATCTTTAGATGGGAAGGGCGGAGGGCGGGGGGTGCATGCAACCACCCCAAATCCTGGCAGAGCCTGAGGAGGAGGAGGGCATAGAGGCACATTCAAAACTGACTATTGCTTTGATTTCTTTCCATCATGTATACACAAAATGTTAAACACCATAAATGAAAAATGTGAAACATTTTATGTTCAACCAAAAATGAGAAAGAAACAGGATTGAGGCCCATCCCTGAGGTGAGGAGAGGCGATCCAACCCCCATTCTAGATGAGTGAGCAGACTGTAGAGAGAAGGGCTGGAGCAAAACAAAGGGGAGACTTTCTGAAGGCGAGGCGGGCATGGCAATGAGCACCCCGGGGAGGTGGCGTGGGGGTGGCGTTCCCGGGCCAAGGGAAAGGCCAGGGAGGCAGGACGGGGGAGGGTCCAGCTCCCTGAGTCTGAAGGCCTGAACTCAGCTGGAGGCGAGGAAGGTGGACTTCTCAAGGACCCTGCCAAACTCTGAAAGGGCAGGAGACCACTTTTCAATCTCTTTCCCCAGACCTAAAGAGCAGCTGCATCTCCCCTGCCCTCCTGGCCAGGCTGGACCACAAGCCCGGGATGGACAGAGAGCAAAGGGCAGAGTGGGCAGGCCCACTCAGTTCCCAAGCAGCAGGAGCCACCTAGGAGCCTCCATTGGCTGGGGGGGCTGGCTGCCTACCTCTCTTTCTTCTACATATGGCACTTTTATTAAAAGTTGTGAATCAAAGCATCTGCCCCCTTGGCTACGTGTGCGAACTTGGCTGGTGCAAACTCACTTCAGTTATGTCTGATTCTTTGCGACCGTATGTACTGGAGCCCGTCAGGTTCCTCTGTCCATGGGATTCTCCAGGCAAGAATACTGGAGTGTGCTGCCATTTCCTTCTCCAAGGGATTTTCCCAGCCCAGGGATCGAACCCACATCTCTTATGCCTCCTGCCCTGGCAGGTGGTTCTTTACCACTCGGAAGCCCTGCTTCGTGTGTGACCTTAGGCAAACCGCTCCACCCATGAGCGCCTCGGCTTTCTCACCTGTTAACAACAGTACCCACCTCACAGCGTTGTTCTGAGGATGGAACGAGCCAATATGCGTGAGTGCTGAGAACAGCGCCTGGCACGTGAGGTGTTTGTTTATTACCGTCGTCATCATCGTTGTCATCACTATGTTGTGGGAACTCTCGCCAGGGTCCCCGCCACCAAACTGCGCAGAAGTGTGCCTGGGGCCACTCAGGGCTGCTCTCCAGGTTGCCCTGAAGCACTCAGGACGGGGCTAGAGGGGAACGAAGGGGCTGCCTTTGGATCACCTCCTTTGGCCTGCGAGGCGATCAGCAGGGAGACTATAGCGAGACCTCGGCCACCCAGTGGGATGCAAGACCACTGCTCCTGCTGCGAGCGCACGCCAGCGCTCAACAAGGAAGCACATTTTATTCCTGATGACCCAAGGAATGATCACCACCCACAACCTGTGGGTGGCTTATTTTGGGGTGCAGAGAAAGGCAGAAACTGCAGAGCCTCATCCCATCTGACAAGGACGAGCACAGGAGGTAAAACTGGAGGCAGAGCAGATGTTAGAAACACGGGAATGAGTCCAACAGGCCCAGTTTGGAATCCTGGTTGTGCCACCTACTAGCTGCGTGACCCTTGACAAATTAATGTACAAACCTCTCTGTGCAAAACTGTCACTGTCGGATGGGTAGCAGTAACTAGACGGAGCAGAATCAGGCTGAGCCCTGTGGCCAGGGCTGTTCATCACGTCCTGACCAAGTGCTAAGCACTCACCTACCTTTTCTGACCAGCACCTCAGACAAGCTGAGGTCACTGCTCTGCCTCCCAGGACACCCAGTTGTCTGTCTTGTCAGCACTCTGCATGCTGCACTCATGGCTTAATTGTTTACGATGCAGTGTGTATCCCCAATAGACTGTCCGTTCCAGGAGGACAGGGCCCATGCTCCGTTTTATCCTCCACTGTATCTCTGGAGCCCAGCACACATGTTACACTGAGAAGATGCTCAATAAATATATTGACCTACCTCAGTTCTACTCTTCACAGCTACTAATAGTTAGAACAGTTGGAACAGTGCACACTGTTCTAACACAAATAAAAAAGATTAACATTTGTGTTTGCTCTGCTTATTGGGAAAGAAAGCCTGGCTGAAGACTTTGACCGGGTTCAGAACAGTGACGACAACAATCCCACAGCTCCTGCTGTGGTTTTGCAGAAGGTCACGGTGTAGGTCTGGGGTGCAGGTGCATACCTCTTGCTCGAACAAGCTCTTTAATGGCTCTGTTCACAAGTAAAAGGGTAGGCTCCCAGCCTAGTCTCCATGTCATCATTTCTCTGTAGTCGAGAATAACGGTATGGAAATGCAAAAGACCCCGATTAGCCACAGCAATCTTGAGAAAGAAGAATGGAGCTGGAGGAATCAATAGTCCTGATTTCAGTCCATACTACAAAGCTACAGTCATCGAGACAGTATGATATTGGCCCCAAAACAGAAATATAGACCGAGGGAATACAACAGAACGCCCAGAGATAAACCCACGAGCCTACGGGCACCTTGTCTTTGACAGAGGAGGTAAGACTATACAATGGAGAAAAGATAACTGGGAAAACTGGACAGCCACGTGTAAAAGAATGAAATCAGAGCACTTCCTAACACCGTACACAAAGATAAACTCAAAGTGGATTGATTAAAAATCTAAATGCTAAAACCAGAAACTATAAAACTCTTCGAGGAAAACATAGGCAGAAACTTTTTGACATAAATCACAGAAAGATCCTCTATGATCCACCTCCTAGAGTAATGGAAATAAAAATAAAAACAAACAAATGGGACCTAATTAAACTTAAAAGCTTTTGAACAACAAAGGAAACTATAAACAAGATGAAAAGACAACCCTTAGAATGGGAGAAAATACTTACAAATGAAGCAACTGGCAAAGGATTAATCTCTAAAATATACAAGCAGTTCATGCAGCTCAACATCAGAAAAACAAACAACCCAATCAAAAAATGGGCAGAAGACCTAAACAGACATTTCTCTAAAGAAGACATCCAGATGGCCAGTAAATATGTGAAAAAATACACAACATCACTCATCATTAGACAAATGTAAATAAAAATTATAACTAGGTATCACCTCACACCTGCCACAATGGCGATCATCAAAAAAATAAGTGCTCGAGAGGATGTGGAGGAAAGGAAACCCTCTGGCCCTGTTGGTGGGAATGTAATTTGATACAGCCACTATGGAGAACAGTACGGAGGTTTCTTAGGAGTTTTATTCTTAGAAATAAAACTACCATATGACCTAGCAATCCCACTACTGGGCATATACCCATAAATGAAACAGATACATGTAACCCAGTGTTCACCGCAGCACTATTTACAATAGCTAGAACATGGAAGCAACTTAGATGTCCATCAACAGATGAATGGACAAAGAAGTTGTGGTCTATATATACAATGGAATATTACACAGCCATAAAAAGGAACAAATTTAAAAAAAAAAGAAACAAATTTGAGTCAGTTCTAGTGAGGTGGATGAACCTAGAGCCTGTTATACAGAGTGAAGTAAGTCAGAAGGAGAAAAACAAATATCATATATTAATGCACATATATGGAATCTGAGGGCTTCCCTAGTGGCTCAGAGGTTAAAGCGTCTGCCTCTAATACAGGAGACTGGGTTCGATCCCTGGGTCAGGAAGATCCCCTGGAGAAGGAAATGGCAACCCACTCCAGTATTCTTGCCTGGAGAATGCCATGGACGGAGGAGCCTGGTGGGCAACAGTCCATGGGGTCACAAAGAGTCGGACACGACTGAGCAACTTAACTTAACTTATACGGAATCTAGAAAAATGGTACTGATGAACCTATTTCTCAGACATAGAAAACAGACTTATGGACACAACAAGGCAAAGAGAGAGTGGGAAGAATTGAGAGAGTAGCATTGAAACATATACATTACCATGTGTAAAACTGATGCTTTTAAACTGTGGTGCTGGAGAAGACTCTTGAGAGTCCCTTGGACTGCAAGGAGATGAAACCAGTCAGTCCTAAAGGAAATCAACCTGAATATTCATTGGAAGGGACTGATGCTGAAGCTGAAGCTCCAATACTTTGGCCACCTGATGTGAAGAACTGACCATTGGGAAAGAGCTTGATGCTGGGAAAGATGGAAGGCAAGGAGCAGGGGATGACAGAGGATGAGACGGTTGGATGGCATCGCTGACTTGATGCACATGAGCTGGAGCAAGCTGTGGGAGTTGGTGAAGGAGAGGACAGCCTGGCGTGCTGCAGTCCACGGGGTCACAAAGAGTAGGGGAAGAGGCCTGGCGCTCAGTTTTAACTTCTGCTCCATTCTGAGCGATGGGCCCTTTCTCATAGGCCTTGGCGCGGTGGGGCTTAGGGAGTGAGGGAGTCACACCTAGGGCACCCACGCAAAGTATGGCGGCTGACTCTGGAGCCCAGATGGCCAGTGGGCCTGGTCCCCACCCTGCAATCCCCAGAAACACTGCAGATGGGGAGTGTTTCCATCAATGAACGGGTAATCTTCAAAGAAAAAGAAATGATACTCTCAGAGAGCTTCCACAGGGAGAAAATCTTTGTGGAAAACGAGGAACTATTGGGGAGAGCATCTCCCCACTTCCACATCTGTGGGATGAGAGCTTCCCCAGCCTAACTGGAATAAACAAGAAAGGAGGGTGGTGTGGCCAGGACATGTCCGTAGCAGCAGCCCCGTCCCTCTAACAGACATGGCAAAGGAGGGCCAAGCAGGTGGGGACTTGCCCAAGGTCACATAGAGGACAGGGAGGGGGCAGAGAGTCAGCAGGGGGCCCTGCGGCCCAGGAGCCTCCCCACTCTCCTGTGGGTCCTCTGAGGAAGGGGGTGAGGACTGAGGGGCCCTGAGCCCACTGAGGCTAGTTGCTGGTGGCCTCAGACCCTGCCTGGGCCCTCTCCTCCTTCCTTCCACACAGGGGCTCTCCCACCCTCCACCCAGCTCTCCTATCCACACACACCACCCCCAGGTAGGAAAAAAGCTCCCATTAAGTGCTTATGAGAATGGTTATTTTGTGGAAGCGCCAAGTGACCTGCTCCCGCTCCCCCTTTTCCATCCCTCTAGCTGCCCTCAGTTTGAGCCCAGAAGTAAAACACAGGCTTTGTTTCTTTATTTTGATTTCCTCTTTAAAATCTCAAACATGCAGGAAACACCCACCCAGCCCCACATA